>PKMM01050542.1:360721-388498 GCA_002933915.1 Eutrema heterophyllum | reverse complement strand
AAAAAATCTGTTTTTATGACATTTGTGGTTTTGGTTTTAGGGACACTGTGGTTCTTGCTGGGCATTTGGTGCTGTTGAATCACTATCTGATAGATTTTGTATCCAATTTGGAATGGTAATACTAATTAGCAATCCAAAAACCAGCTTAAGATTTATAATTTATAGCCTAATCTTTTGTTTTTTGTTCACTTCAGAACATTTCTTTATCAGTAAATGATCTCTTAACTTGTTTATGAGGTAAAAAAAAATACTAAAATCTTTTACATTGTTGGCTAAGTTAAAGAAAGATGGATCATTAATGTGTTGTTTTGATTAGGATTTTGCTCATTACAAATATGGAGTATATAAGCACATAACATGTTCTAACATTGGAGGTCATGCTGTTAAACTTATTGGTTGGGGAACTTATTGGGTAAATGTTGAACTTGAGATTTCTAAGATGGTTCTTCGATTGAAAATTTGAAGTTAAAACTGGAATTTTTAACGTTCTTTGTTGCTTTTTTCAATTATTTGTAGTTGTTGGCAAATCAGTGGAACAGAAGTTGGGGTGATGTAAGTGTTATTTGTAAATAATTTTTAAGAAAAGTTATAGATGTGGGATTTTCAATGTGAATGCTGACATATATGAAATTTGGGATGGTTATTTCATGATTAGGAGAGGAACAAATGAATGTGGAATTGAAGATGAACCAGTGGCTGGTTTGCCAGCAATAATGTGTTTAAGGTTATTACTGGTTCAGATGATCTTTCGGTTGCTTCGGTTTAAGATCAAAGATGAAAAGTTTGTATATGTAAGATATATGTTACTGTGATGTTGTTGTTGTTGTTTCCGGCTAAAGATTCCGGTAATGGGAACTTGTTGGCCGTGAAAATGTTATAGAAATAAATAATGCAACCTAAGCAAAATAAAATATGGTTTTAGCTTCTCTAGTAAGTTCGTATAATGTGGAGTTGTGTCCAGAATTTGGTAAATCCCTTTTTCTCTCTTGTTTGGCTGCCAATATTTGTTTCTGTTGAGACAATTTTCCAATTCGACAATATATGTGTTTACTTGAGCTTGAACAATGATTTGAGTCTACATTTCATCATATGTAATCCTGAAGTTGGTAATAGCTATATACATGGTAAAATATTAGTTCAGATACAGTTCTTAATTTGATAAAGCTCCATCAAGCTCTGAACTTGTCTATCATTTGTGACATGCATAGGAGGGGTATCTGGATCCATCTTTTGGAGAATTTTTTCCGGTAAAGAATAGGTTAAAACCACAAATTCAGTCTTGTCCATATCATAATCACCTTGTGCCATCTCAACGAGAACCTCATGCGTACAACCATCACTCAAAAAGAACATCCTTCCTCCCTTGACTTTATCAACCGCAAACTCCCACGTTGAGTCTTTAAACATCCATTCTCCGTAAACAACAGGTAGGTTAACCATTTCCTGTAAGAAAAACAAGAACAAACCCCATTAGCATTCGTGATTACAAACCATAATTCAATGAAATAGTACGTAGTAGACTTCTCATGAAGTCTTCTATTATGAGCTTAATGTCTAGTCAATCAAAAAATTTAATTCACTCAATATTATTGATTTAAAACACACCAGACTCATACAACAGCAAAATCACTAGTAAAAATACATACTAGAAAAAAAAAGGTCAAAGATTCGTTATAAATATGCTATAAATAAGTTTTTTTTTAAAACGTTATACAGTAGACTTCTATGAGAAGTTGACAAAGAAGACTTCATTTGAAGTTTACATAAATTCTTAGAAGTCTGCGTATGAAGTCTACTATGTAGACTTCTCATGAAGTCTTCTATTATGAGCTTAATGTCTAGTCAATCAAAACATTTAATTCACTCAATATTATCGATTTAAAACACACCAGACTCATACAACAGCAAAAGCACTAGTAAAAATACATACTAGAACAAAAAAAGTTCAAAGATTCGTTATAAATATGCTCTAAATGAATTTTTTTTAAAACGTTATACAGTAGACTTCAATGAGAAGTTGACAAAGAAGACTTCATTTGAAGTCTACATAAATTCTTAGAAGTCTGCGTGTGAAGTCTACTGTGGAACAGGTTATTTTTGCATTTGACCAAACTGTTGACTTTATTAAAGTAGACTTCTCATGAAGTCTGCGGAAAAAATAGGTTAATTTTGCATTTGACCAGAATCTCATCAGTGTTTGACTTTTAAAGTAGACTTCATTTGAAGTCTACGATGTTGAAGAAGACTTCTAATGAAGTCTACGTCGTTAGAGAAGACTTCAGACTGAAGTCTACTGAAAATGGGTCACTTTTGCAATTCAAAAACTGAAAGTAGACTTCAAACGAAGTCTATCGAAAATAAGGTTAGTTTTGAGTTTGACCAAAAATATTCATTGCAGACTTCTTTTGAAGTCTACTTCAGTTTTTGAAAAAATAGACTTTTTTTGAAATCTACTCTAAATTTGTAGACTTCATATGAAGTCTACTGTAAAAAAGTTTTTTTTTTTGTAAGTTTCAAATTTTTGTCAAACGCAAAACTAACTTCCATAAAAAGTCAAAATTTTGGTCAAATACCAAACTGACTTAAAAGAAGACTTCTCTTGAAGACTTCTCCAGAAGACTTCAGATGAAGTCTGCCATATAAAAGTCAAAGTTTGGTCAACTACAAAAGTAGCCTCTCTTTTTCGGAGACTTCATATGAAGTGATATGAAGTCTACGAGTGATTTTTTTGTTTTCAAAGGATAACTCACAGACTTCACCTTAAGTCTCCTTACAAAAACAAAAAAATAGTCAATTGCAAAACTAACCTATGGTTGACTAGGAGACTTCAAATGAAGTCTACGATAAAGAGCAGACTTCATTTGAAGTCTACTATCGCGAAACAGATCTGAAAATTAACGAAAATCAAGTGAATAATTACCTAGATCCGGTTTGAGGCTGTTTTGAGCTTCGTCGAGTGCCTAGAACACTGTGATTAACCAATATCAAAGAAGTCCAGTCATTCTTATGCAATAACCACCGAAACAAGCAAGATTTAAGAATTTGTAAATTTTGAAAACGAAAATGAGAGAGATTTTTGGATGAAAATAGAGAAGAAATGGAAGATTATGAGGTTATGAGCATAAAGATGAGGAGTTAGAGCCAAAGAAATTGGTTGGAGAAGCATTTAGAGCTCGAAATTGGTTGTTCATGGTGGTTGAGAAAATTGAAGAATATGGCATTTTCGTAAATAAGTGGATATCCAAAGGTGTTTTGTGTATTTTCAGAATGAAGCAGACTTCAAAAAGAAGTCTACGCATTTTCTCAGAATGGCATTTTCGTGAATATCGCAAGCTGGAAGGGTACAATGGACCAAAAATGGCATTTGTTGAGGAGAAGGAAAAAAGAGGTTAGGTTTGTATTTGACAAAAAAAAGAAGTCATTTTTGCAAGCGGCCCAAAACTTATAGGCACATGCAACTATCCTCTAAATACTATATGATATTTAAATGATATTGATTCATTAGTGGACTTCAATTTTCTGGTTTGATCAATTGGCTTAACTCTAATATCTTTGTAGTTGAACGTTTCTATTATACCTGTAACAGTTAAAGATAAAGAAATCCAAAATCCGTATTAACCGGGGAACAATATTTTGTAAGTTTAACGGTATCTTATGAATGTATCAGTTCGAGTCAGTTTTTTCAACGTCTAGGGTTTAAGCGACATAAAATTTTTTGAGAGAAAATATTCTGACCTATCGGATTCAAACCAGTGACCTAAGGATATTCTGCTTCAACTACAGTCCTCCGCTCTACCATCTGAGCTAAGGTCGGATGTGTTTTATACTTTACGGATGTTCCATTTGAATTCCCTATCTAAATAAAAAGATTAGAAGCATAAGACTTTTATCTATCTTATTTTTTAAATAGCCATATATAAGTATGACTATTCTAGATCTTGTGATGAAAAATGAAAATTCTACCCTTAATTCTATGAGAAACATAAGTTGTTACTATCTCTACTACTTGAAACTTTTCAGTACA
Organism: Eutrema heterophyllum; assembly: GCA_002933915.1. Classification (NCBI taxonomy): domain Eukaryota; kingdom Viridiplantae; phylum Streptophyta; class Magnoliopsida; order Brassicales; family Brassicaceae; genus Eutrema; species Eutrema heterophyllum. The sequence goes on along the minus strand of PKMM01050542.1, from coordinate 384,474 downwards.
AGATATAAGCAAGCATGCATACAGACAACTAATTTTTTAATGACAACTAAAACTGCATGAGAAAACAGTTTCGACCTACCGGATTCGAACCAGTGACCTAGGGATTCTCTGCTTCAAATACAATCCTCCGCTCTACCAACTGAGCTAAGGTCGTCTTTGCAATATAACACTTTATGCATGTATATGACTAAAATTCTACACTTTTCACGTACAATTAACTTATGAATACGAAGAGTACTATACAAAATGTTAGTTAAATTTCCAAGAGCATTAAAATCTTCACATAATTTTGTTTCAGACTCTTCAACTGAAAACATTAAGGATATCCCTCCTACTGTTGTGAGTAAGAAAGGATGAAACAAAAAATCTCATTAATGTAGGGTTTCTTTTGGAATGTGCGCGGCTTAAACAAATCTACAAAGCATTCCGTTATAACGAAGTGGGTACATAGCAAGAGTGAAGGAAAGCAGAGTAAATCGAATAACAGCATCAATCTTCAATGAGTGGTCGGTTTTAACCAACTACGAATTTAACAGATTTGGTCGAATTTGGGTGGTATGGAATCGACGGGCAAGGCTTACTCCATTTTTTTAAAGTAGACAGATGAATACTTGCTCTGTGAAATTGGAGGATAAAGAAGAAGAATTCTTTTGTTCTTTTATTTATGCATCAAATTTCACAGAGGAACGGAAGGACTTATGGAATGATATTCGGGATCACCATAACTCGCCTATAATTCGGAGCAAACCATGGATTTGTATGGGTGACTATAATGAGATTTTGGATTTTGAAGAACACTCAGGGCATGAAGATTCCCCGCATATCCCACCAGGTATGCGAGATTTTCAAGCACTGACTCGAGACTGTTTACTTGAAAATTTGGTTTTCCATGGGCCACTCTATAGTTGGTGTAACAAGAGAGACGGGGGATCGATTCTAAAGAAGTTGGACCGAGCTCTAACGAACAATCGTTGGAGCCAAGTTTCCACATTCGTATAGTGTATTCGAAGTAGGAGGGTGTTCGGATCAGTTACGATGTAGAATTCACTTGGATGGAAAAGTGAGAATTGGAAAAAAAACCATTCAAATTTGTTAACGCATTTGCAGAATTGGAGGACTTTAAGCCAATGGTCGAGAGCTACTTGAATAATTTGTAGCCCACTTTTCTCTCGACATCATCAATGTTCAGATTTTCGAAAAAATTGAAGAACCTAAAGCCTCTAATCATGAACCTAACGAAGGAAAAAATGGGAAACTTGACAAGAGCTACCGAGGATGCGTATAAACACCTTTGTGATAAACAAGAAGCAATCTCTACGAATCCATCATTAGAATTGTCGGAGGAAGAAAAAACAGCGTATGAACGATGGGATCGTGTTTCACGGTTAGAGGAGGTATTCTTAAAGAAACGATCCAAGCTCCACTGGTTGAAAATTGGGGATCGGAAAAACCAAACTTATCATAAAGCTGGGGTAGCAAGAAAGGAAAAAAACTGGATTCGGGAAATAACTTGTCGCGACAGGAGGGTGGTTACGAATGGAGATGAAATCAAAGAAGAAGCTGAGGGTTCTTTCGCGAATTTCTTCAACATGTTCCGGCTGATTACGAAGGGATAACGGTGGAAAATCTGGAAGAAATGCTATCGTTTAGGCGCTCGGAAGAGGAGCAGAATCAGCTAGTGAAAGATGTCACCGACGAGGAGATTAAAGGAGTGCTATTCTCTATGCCTAACAATAAGTCACCAAGACCTGATGGGTACAATGCAGAATTCTATAAATCGGTATGGCCTATTATCGGAAAAGAATTCATAATTGCAGTTCAATCATTCTTTGTGAATGGTTTTCTTCCGAAAGGAGTGAACTCGACAATACTTGCCCTCATACCAAAAAAGACATCGGCAACGTTGATGAGAGATTATAGGCCGATATCGTGCTGCAATGTGCTTTACAAGTTTATTTCAAAGATCATGGCAAATAGGATGAAAGTGATTCTGCCCCACCTAATCGCTCTAAACCAATCGGCATTTATTAAAGACAGGTTACTATTCGAGAACTTGCTACTTGCTACGGAGCTGGTGAAAGACTATCATAAAGATACGGTATCATCTCGTTGTGCTATATCAAAGGCTTTTGACTCGGTACAATGGCCTTTCTTGATAAATACCCTTACAGCTATGAGATTTACGGAGAGATTTATCCACTGGTCTCGCTATGCATTACTACGGCAGCTTTCTCGATACAAGTTAATGGCGAACTCGTTGGGTTTTTTTTAAGCGCTAGAGGTCTTCGTCAAGGCTGCTCTCTATCTCCTTATCTATTTGTCATCAGTATGAACGTCCTGTCAAAATTGTTGGATAGAGCAGCCTCAGCGAAACACATTGGATTCCACCCGAAGTGCGAAAATCTCGGCTTCACCCACATGAGCTTTGCAGACGATTTTATGGTGTTTTCGGATGGGAAAGTTCGATATGTGGAGGGAATTTTGCAGATTTTTTAGAACTTTGCGAAGATCTCAGGCATAATAATAAGCATGGAGAAGTCGCTAATTTATTTTGCAGGCGTATCAGAGAAGGCACAAGAGGAAATACATGATCAGTTTCATTTTGATTCGGGTCAACACCCTATACGATACCTCGGACTTCAGCTCCTCTCAAAGCAAATGACAGCAAACGACTACATGTCATTGCTAGAGTCGGTTCGAAAGCGAATTAGCTCATGGACAGTTCGTTTTCTTTCACTTGCGGGTCGGCTACAACTTATAAATTATGTACTCTTAAGTATCACGATTTTCTGGTTATCAGCATTTCGACTACCTCGAGAATGTATTAGAGAAATCGAGAAAATTTGCTCAACATTTCTACTGTCAGGTCCTTATCTCAATCCTAGAAAGGCCAAGATCTCATGGGTGGATGTATGTAAGCCAAAGAAGGAAGGATGGACTAGTTTATTCGGTAGGTGAGTTGTTACACACTCCTTAGCGGATTTTGACTTCCATGACCACCGTCCTGCTGTCTTAATCGACCAATACCCTTTGTGGTGGGTTTGAGACCTTTGATTGAGGTAAACAAAGTATGCTGTTTGAAATTGATTTGGTGTGTCGTGTCTTCTCACCCTTCTCTATGGGTTAAGTGGATTCACACTTATTTGATACTAAAAGGTTTGTTCTGGTCAATTCGGGAGAATACAAGTATGAGATCTTGGATGTGGAAAAAACTGCTCAAATATTGAACCCTTGCAAGGACTTTTCACCAAGTTGATATTCGCAACAGCAAAATTGCTCAAATATCGAACCCTTGCAAGGACTGTTTATTTGACATCACGGGTCCAAGAGGTTTTATTGATCTTGGAATACAAGAAAATTCTATGGTGGAGGTGATAAGAACTAGACGAGGGAGACGTTAGAAATCAGATATTCTGAATCAAATTGAAGATGTTGTGCAGCAGAAGAAGTAGCGATTACAATCAGACATGGATGACATTTCGCTTTGGGTAGCTCCTCTGTTTCTGCATGATATATACTAATGTCTATCCATATTGTGCTAGATTCTAGTTGGAGAAACAGAGGAGCCTAAGAAAGTTTTGATACAATTTACCAACTAAATGAAGAAGAAAAGAACCTAAAATGTATCTTCTAAAACCATAAAAGGACGTCTAAAATTCACTCATTAAATTTCCCAACAATTCATTTTGTGCTAGGTAACGAGTTTTATCCCACTAGGTTACAAGTTAAAACCAAATTATATATACTAAATTTATTTACACAATGCTTGTTTATATTATTTAAAGCAGATGACATAAAATTCTCAAGAAAATGGCAAAAGGCTTTCACTACCCTTCGGAGAACGTGAAAACTTATAGGCACATGCAACTATCCTTCAAATAATATGATATTTACATCTTACTGATTCATTAGTGCACTTTAATATATTTTCTGGTTTGATCAATAGGCTTAAATCTAATATCTTTTTGTATTTGAACGTTTGTAATATACCCGTAACAGTTAAAGATCAAGACATCCAAAATCCATATTAATCGGGACCAATTTTTTCTAAGTTTAACGGTATCTTATGAATGTATCGGTCCGAGTTAGTTTTTTCGACGTCTAGGGTTTAAGCGACATATATAAAAACTTTTTGAGTGAGAAAATTCCGACCTACCGGAATCGAACCAGTGACCTAAGGATATTCTGCTTCAACTACAGTCCTCCGCTCTACCAACTGAGCTAAGGTCGGATGTGTTTTATACTTTATGGATGTGTAGATGCTATAAACAAAAAATTTCATTGCCTTTAGAAGTATTACTTTTCTTACGATAAGAAAGTTCACAAAATTAAAACAGAAAATTGTAGTTTAAGACTTGAGCAAAACCTCTTTAAACAATAACTTTAATTACAAACTCGCTCAAGGGTTAGCCACAAGGGTTACGCCGGCTATTTTGAGAAATTTAATCAAGAGGAGATGCTCCCAAGCAGACAGACTCGCTCTCTCAGCCACATTCTCAGCTCGGGAAATAAAAGAAGCCCTTTTCGCTCTTCCTAAGAACAAAACTCCAGGACCATACGGTTACAATTCAAAATTCTTCTGTGCTAACTGGGATGATGTGGCCTCTGATATCACCGAAGCAGTATTGGAGTTCTTCTCAAGTGGAAAATTACTCAGACAATGAAATTTAAAAACGCTGGTCTTGATCCCAAAGAAGCAAAATGCATCTTCCATCACAGACTTTCGGCCTATCTCATGTTGCAATACTCTATACAAGATCATTTCAAATCGGTTTTCACCCAAATGCAAATCATCCAGAAGTTTCTCAGTTATCTTTCGCTAACGATATCATGATCTTCTTTGATGGAACAGATCGATCACTTTCTTCTATCAAAGAAACCATGACCGATTTTGCTGAATGGTCAGGGTTAGCAATGAACTGCGAGAAGACTGATCTTTTTGCTGCTGGGCAGAACCATATTGAAAATTCTGCTTTGGCTAGTTTTGGATTCTCGATGGGCTCTCTACCTATCAGAATCTCGGCCTTCCATTAATGCACCGGAAATTGAGAATCTCCGATTATAGCCCCTTACTTGATCACCTGTCATCCAAATTTAACTTGTGGCTGACGCGTGCTCTTTCTTATGCCGGCAGGTTACAACTTCTAAACTCTGTGATCTTTGGTGTTATAAATTTTTTGGATGTCAGCTTTTATCCTACCCAAGGGTTGCATAAAACAAATCCAGTCTTTATGCACAAGATTCTTATGGTTAGGCGACATCTCTAAAAAAGGATCAACGAAAGTCTCATGGACAGAGTTGTGTCGACCTAAAAATGAAGGTGGTTTAGGTGATAACACCATATTTTACATATTTTTAGGGCTTTATTTTCATAGGTTTTGATCTCACATTGTATAGTTTTGAGATGTTTTCATGCATTTAGGGTCCAATTGAGTCTCATTGCATTTTAGATGTCCTAGGTTGTCATTGCATTCTTTTTGGCTTGCTTGAGCCATTTCCAAGTGTTCTTGGAGTCAGAGGAGTTGGAGGAGTGAAGATTGCCATCATAAAAGGTCATTGCGGTATACAGAGATGCAGGATCAGGTTGAGACGTCAGAGGTTTGGCATTGGATAAAGGACTTCCCACCGATGGATTGAGCTCATATTTGAACACAAGATAGAACAATGGCTTAGCTTTCATTTGGAAGATGTTTGAGGCAATTCCAACGGTGAGATCAAACGTTATGCCAAGTTTCGTGATGACAGTCCAGTCTAGCGAGCATAAGAGGCAGGTGGAGAAAAACGACCGGAACGATCGATCCCTAGTGGAACGATCGATCCCTAGTGGAACGATTGATCCCCCAAAACCTAAAATTATGGAACGAGTTTCATTGCCCAGAACGACCTAGATCGATCGATCACAAATTTTTGGATTGATCGATCCCACTCTGGATCGATCGATCCCCCACGTTGACCATTTTCTGGGCCGAAACCACCCAAAGTACTCTAAAGATCGACTCAGAAGAAGGGTTTACATTGGGATATAGCTTCCGAGATCTTCATGAAAGTTGTAGATAATTGAGTTAGCTTTCCAATGCAAGTTGTGTCAAGGCATTCCGAGCTGGGGTTCAAGATTTATGTTGGATTTAGTGAAGACGTATCAAACCGAAAACTAGTCTCCTCAAACAGTGTAAAAACGTGTTTGTAGCTACTTCACCTAATTTTTGGTGACTTTGGACGCCCAAAGCTGTATAATTATTGGTCTTTGGACCAGATCTATGTACTTTTATCACTTTTAACAAAAACTCTAGAGAGAAAACATTGTTCTTGAATTGAAGATGTGTAGTCCTAAGAAGATCTAGTGAAGTTTTCTTGAATCCTCTTCTACTTTTCTTCTTATTTTGCTTATGGCTTTCGTTTGTACGGTGTATATTTGTGATTTAGCTATAGGTGAGTAGTTCTTTTAGGGTTCTTGGGTGAAGTGGATTAGGGTGATTCTAGGTTTGTTCTTGATGTTTAGGAGTTAGATTATTTGAAATCCTTGCTCATTAAGTGTTCTTAATGCTAGATTGGCCTTGATCTAGTTGATCTTCAACCTAGGGAGTTTCATCACCCGTAAGGTGTTTGATGAAAGTCTTGAACGAATTTAATGAGTGCTTTTCATATCTTAGCCAACGGAAGTTGTAGTCTAAGGTAAATTGTGGCAATTTAGACTTGTGTTCATTGCTTGTTAGTCATAGAATCGCGAACGGACGTTTATGACGGTTTATGACTAAGAAAGAGGTTAATACCATGGACATGAATTAATCTTTAGTAGTGTTCTAAGGCCTAAGGAGGTATTTAGTCGAATGTTTGAGCATTTTGAATAGATTAAAGGATCACCCGAGTCGTTAACTTTTCCCGAGAATTCGTTTGTTTAAATCGATATTAAACGTTCTCTTGATTACTTTGCTTCTCGTTTATTGGAATTGAAATTGTGTCATGTCACTTATTAAATTTCTGTATGTTTCACATATTCGAACAAAACCAGAACCCAATTATCGCTTAGATTAGATAGTGTCTTGTATTCTTAGTGAGTCGTTCTTATTTCCCTGTGGATTCGATCCCTAAGTGTTGCAATGACATGCCATTAGATTGTGATATTGTGCACAGTGGGTAATTGTGCGGACCGTAAAAAGTCCACTATCATTAGGATTGCGGAATCTCATCTTGTGGAACAAAACTCTGTCCCTCCGGTTAGTGTGGCTTTTGTTTGCAGAATCTGGGTCTCTTTGGGTTGCTTGGTCGAAGGAATATAGGCTCAAAGGAGAAAGCATGTGGGCTCAGGATGATGATAAACATTTTTCATCAACATGGAACTCTATCCTATCTCTAAGACCACTATTAAAACGGTTTCTCAGGTGCGAAATTGGAAATGGAAGAAAGGCTAGTTTCTGGTTTGATCATTGGACTGAGTTGGGACCTTTAATAAACATATGTGGGATGAACGGTCCTGCACAGCTTGGTATTCCTCTTGAAGGTTTTGCAAGGATGGCGTCTACACCCAACAAGGTCTCCTGCGGCTGAGATAATTCTGATTCATCTCGCTTCAATCACACCACCTGTACCCAGCCTAGGTGAAGACCATTACCGCTGGCATATCGAAAACAGAATAGCATCAGATTTCTCAACATTAGCAACTTGGGAATCAATCAGAGAACATCACCCCTTTCAATCTTGGACTTTGAATGTGTGGTTTAAAGGTGCAATACCCTCCCATGCGTTTATGATGTGGATAGCCTATCTTGATAGATTTCCAACAAGATCAAGGCTAGCAAGATGGGGGATTAATGTTTCGGTAAATTACTGCTTATGCAATTGTTATGAGGAATCAAGAGACCATATGTTCTTGCGATGCGAGATCAGTGGATTGATATGGGACTTAACAATTCAAAGATTGAAGAACCAAGTTTTCAGGTTCCACATGTGGACAGCTCTGTCCATCTGGTTGTCTCCTACTCAATCTTCTAGTAGACAACAAACACTACTCAAACGGATCGTCATTCAAGCGCTGATATACAACATCTGGCGAGAGAGAAATCAAAGGCTTCATAACAATAGAAATACTTCCCCGGAAGTTATATTCAAAATGATAGATCGCACTATTAGAAACATCGTTCTATCCAAAAGGCAACAAAAGGCTTACAATCAAATGATGCATATGTGGTTAGCTTTCTCTTGACTACATCATTCTAATTATCTTTCCCTTCCTTTGTATTGTAGATTATCCCTGTTTTTTATCTTTTTTTGAATGGGCTGTTTGGCTTGTGGCTGCTTTAGCTAAACTTTTGTGAATTCTACAATCGGTTGTCATTTTTTAATGAAATTAATAGTACAATTCAAAAAAAAAAATTTAATTACAAAAGAAATAAAATGATGAAATCATATATAAAAAATAGGATTCGAAATGGGAGGTCTACCCTCAAGTATTCCATTGATGCACAATAACCACTACTATAAATTACGTTTTACATATGGTAAATATATACATTATACTATGGTCAATCAAAATTGTAGGCTTTGGCGAAAATGACCACGAGTTCAAGCATATTCCATTTGAATTCCCTATCTAAATAAAAAGATTAGAAGCATAAGATTTTTATCTATCTTATTTTTTAAATAGCCATAAATAAGTATGACAATTCTAGATCTTGTGATGAAAAAAGAAAACTCTACCCTTATTTCTATGAGAAACATAAGTTGTTATTATCTCTACTACTTGAAACTTTTCAATACAAGATATAAGCAAGCATGCATACAAACAAATAATTTCTTAATGACAACTAAAATTGCATGAGGAAAACAGTTCTGACCTACCGGATTCGAACCAGTGACCTAAGGATTTTCTGCTTCGACTACAGTCCTCCGCTCTACCAACTGAGCTAAGGCCGGCTTTGTAATATAACACTTTATGCATGTATATGACTAAAATTCTACACTTTTCACATACAGTTAACTTATGAATACGAAGAGTACTATACAAAAGGTTAGTTAATTATAGATCCTGCAAATATTATTTAAGTATATAGGGTGCACGTTCTATTTCCCCCTGAAAACTTCCATATAATAACACATCCCCACGAAGTTTACCCATAGTTCTATTTCCCCACCATTTGAAACTTCGAATCTTATTTCCCCACGAAATCAAAGTTTCAAACTTATTTCCCCATCAAATCAAAGTTCCAAACCTATTTGTCCACGAAACACGGTTTAAATCGGTTTACTATATACCAATCAATGATTAACCAGCTAAATACCAATTACAATCCAATTAAACCACAAAACCCAGATTAAACCAATTACAATCCAATTAAACCCGATTACATAATCCCCACCCGAAACTAAATGTTTTAATTCCCAAAACATTCGACCAACCAAAAAAAAAATATTCCCAAAACCAAAATCTCGTAGAACCCTAATTAAAATTCTTAACCCATAAATCAAAATCCCCAAATCTAAAAATCTCTTCTCGATGAAGAAATGAGTCTTGAAATTGGGTTGGGGAATGGAAATTCATCGCCTTTTGTGGTGTATCGGATAACGCAGATCCTCATCTCCGGCCATGGCTCCGACAACGATCTCTCCACCATTTCGCCGTTTAAACGGTTATCCCTCAGTGATCCTGGGTAAGTATCTACTGATACAACCGACGAGTTCGACACTGGCGGCTTCGGCTCGTCCATATCCGCCACCGACGATCTCCGGTCGAATCCGTAGTCAGCGATCTCCGATTGGGTATCCCGGAGCTGTCTCCCTATCGGTTTCTCTACCGGTAACCTGGCGGATCCCGGCCGATGGTCACCGCCGTTCCGCCGCTTCTTCATCTTCTGATTCTGCCTCCATTGTTGAAGCTTCTTGCTGAAAACAGATGCCGCCGACCAAAAACTCCTTCGCACCGAGGGCTTCTTCGTCTGAGAATCGAGATCTATGTAATCCTTCATTGGCTTCAATTCTTCGACATAGAAAGAAAACGGCGTGACTGAAACTCGATCGGGTTGGGTGAAGAAGAAGAAGTCGGGTAAGAGGAGAGAGAACAACTGGTCGGGTGAAGAAGAGGAAGAAGTCGGGTCGGTTTGTTTACGGGTTTAATCACCGTATGAATTTCTCTATTTTTTTTTTGAATTTATCATATGAATTCCTCTATGAACTCGAACTAAGTAACAAGAATACATCAAATTTTTACTTCCAAAACCAGTGTACCTGTGATTCCATCAGTCTTCAGTCTGTGAGAATAAAGTTTTCAAGTTTGCAGAAAATAAAACCAGGAAATTTTCCAAAACTTCCAACAAAAATATCGGGTGAAGAAGAAGAGTACTTTTGGCTTTTGGGTCGTTTTTGGGTTGGGTTTGGTTGAAAATCGATTTTAGTTCGGTTTAGGATCTGGTTTGATTAGTTATGTTTGGTTTGTGAACAGTACCCGACATCAAACTGATAAAACCAACATCCGTGGGGAAGTAGGTTTGAAACTTTGATTTCGTGGAGAAATAAGATTCGAAGTTTCAAATGGTGGGGAAATAGAACTATGAATAAACTTCGTGGGGATATGTTATTATATGGAAGTTTTCAGAGGGAAATAGAACGTGCACCCAAGTATATATGATCATATATATATATACTAGTGTTTAATATGTACTAAGATACCTTTTGACTCATAATCATATAGTGAATAACTTCCTTCTTTGGTGATTGTAGGTCCTTCTCATTCGCATTGAAAAATGAATCCTTGACTGATCTAGAAGTTCGAGTAACTCTTGATGAACTTGACGGTATGTTTGTAATGTCATAAAGTACAATATTAGACTGCCTTCTGAAATCTCTAAACCACTTATTTGTGTAGTGGTTAATCCTGTGAAACTGTTCTCTTTTGCTATTAAGAAAAAAAGGTGGGATGAGTTTTGATATATGAATATTCAATCTGTTAGGAAAAAAGTGAAAGTTATTTCAGTTACTTACATGAATATACCTTATTCCTGCGATTCTTTTTAAGAGTTTGAGCAATTACACTATTCTCTTTGTCGACAACTGGATAGATATGTAAGAAAATCAAGTGTACGCATCATTTTTGAATGAACATTGAGCTGATTTTCTTATATAGTACATGATTACCTAATATAAAAAAGAAGGTTAAAAACTTACCATTGATCGTTTTTCTTTTCTTTGTAGGTGCTTTCTTTCCGAAAGCATTCTCTTTGTCAGCAGCAACTGGATAGTTTTATCATCATTCAATAATGCAAAGGTTTTGAGCTTTTTATAGTATATGATCAATCCATAAAAGAAGCAGCTTAAGAAGTTACCACTGATCGGTTTTCTCTTGTTTGTAGGCGGTTTTGGCATGAAAGAATTTCCTTGAGATTGGGGCTGTCCACTCATAAAACCAGGTTTGTTTGTGACATCCCTTAAAACTCCATTTAAAATTAAGGTCAATGGTACAGGTGTTTTGGAATTGATTGCAGATGATTCAGAAGAAATGTTTTCTGAATTATGAGTGTCTCTCATCCTCTGCAATCAATGGGGATGTTTAGATTCCAGCGTCAGTTTCAATTTTGGAATTAGAGTCGTGTTAAGATATAGTAAATACTAAATTTTAAATAATGAATATTAACTTAAAAATCTTTGAGAATATATAAACTGGTTCAGATTTTTTGGTCAAAAACAGTTTATAATATTTATAAAATGTAAAAATAAAAATAAATTTTTGCAAAAAAATACTATAAAAACGACAGTAATTTTTAATCAGATTTTCATATGTTAAACCAAATAATGTTTTCAGATATTCATATATAACTATTGACTTATTGTCTCGGCAAATAGATTTCAGAAACATATACTGTAATCAATTATAACTACAAAAAATCTGAAGTTCAGAATAGAACCGTGAGGTAAAAGAAAAAGCCAGAGTATATGAAGTTCATTACTTTTATATGAAGTATATGTTCTTTGCTTCTGTTTATGTCTTATTGCATCTTTTCTTGCATTTCCTTTGACTTATGGTCTGAGAAAATATTTTTACCGTAATATCTTGTTAGGTGCAATTCTGGAACGGCGACGATAAGTGTCAAACTGATATTTTTTAAGGAACTAATGAGACTGTCTTCCATTTGCAAGGTTAGGATTTCATTTTACAATATTTCCATTTAGTCTAAAACCATCAGAAGAACTTAATAACATCGTAAAGCTTTTTTTATTAAACTAATTGTAAACTGAGTTTTGATGCAATTCAAAGAAACGAAACAAACGAAAACACAAAACTTGCAAATGTAGCCACTCTTAACAGAATCCAGAACACATGCTCTGCTAAACTTATTTAATCGAAACCAAAAAAAAAACTAAAAACTTATGAAGCAAAGAAGAAGCATAATCCGAATCCAAATCATCTAAGTTTTATTCTTTATTTTCTTATTTTTCTGCCATCTTTTTTTTTTCTCTTTCTCCTCATCAGTAATCTTCTCGATTTTGATGATCTTGGAGACTTGCTTCTTAGATATTGAATTTAGGTCAGATAAATTGTCATTATCTTCTGATGAGCGATTAGAAGAAGGTGTTGAAAATGATCCAGAGGTTCCTTGATTTATAGTTCCAATTAGTGAAACCTATAGGTATCAAATTAAGAGTTGGTTAGAATATTATAAAACTAACCAATTATCTGGAAAAGTTACCTTGTCACCAGAAACAATCGAAGCCACAGTGTCTAATTGACTATCTAGATCAGTCACGGGTTCAAACTTTATAAGATCCTAACGCTTGTATGATTCAGCTCTATAGAAAACATTTTCCTTCTCAATACAAACTAAAAAACTGATAAGTCTTTCCAACCAAATCCTTAAGAGCTTGAGGTAAAGCTTCACGATCTTCAATCTGTATTCATAATAATCAAAAAGTTTTGTTATCTTTCCTGTCAAACCACTTAGTTTAACAAAATAATCAACTATACCTCATCAAATGAACCATTAAGGAGCTGAGTAGCAGATTGTGTTACAATTCACTCTGCATGTTTGTCAAAAAGCATAAACTTTGTTTTTTTCTATGTCATCCATGACCATAATATGCAACTAGAAATTTGGCACACTATCATGATAGTCTTATCTATTAATACCTTGGTGAGACGTATGTGACAAAATCGTTACAAACTTCACATTTGAATGTAGGTTTAGTGATTTTTGTTTTTGATTTAACTGCTCTGTTGTTTGTTGTAATTTATTGGACCCTTTTGTTACACTTGCCACAGCCAAAATAATACCAACCAAAGTCGGTATCAATAGCATAGATGGTACACATCACTTTGCATTTTTCAACCGTGGCAATATAGGTTAATTATTGTATGTAAATTAAACCAGAAAATTGAATACATTTAGTTTCCAAACCTCAGTGGCATTCAGCAATTCTGCTACTGATTTTTTGGCAAGATGAGACCACTTATCTCTTTCCTTGTTAATCATAAGTTCAAGCTTTTCATCATTGGGTTCAATGATAGTTAGAGGTAGACCATCTTGCGGTTAATTACCTGATATTTGAATGAATGTAGTTAGCGGGCAAATAATCATACATATATACTATTAAATATTTACTTATTCTTAAACTCTTCCACTTCATGAATGGGAGCGTTTACGAGGAGAATAGATGAATCAAATGCATTTGTGATTTGAAGATTTCCTGCATAAAACCAGAATCAGGTATCTATACTGAATCTAGACATTTAAAATTATGTATCTATACTGAATCTAGACATTTAAAATTATGTTTGGGCCATCATCAAGTGTTGCAATCCATTTCTGATGGTGTAAATAGTCAAATTATATTCTTAACGATATAAAAAAGGGAGAAATTTACAGACTATATATCTTGACCAAAAAATAAAATAACAGACTATATATATATCTATGATGCAACCTGGTCTGGTGATAAAGAATTATTAAAAACATAATTTATATATATATAACTCTTTTTCCCCGTAGACAACATAGAATCGGATATATATTATGAATCTAGACATTTAAAATTGCATAAAATTTGGTGCTAGTTTTTTAAACTCGGTAGAAGTTGATTTTCGCAAATCTGATTAAACAAATAACCATTTCTTCACCAGCTTCTTAGCAATATGTAGTAATTTCATCAAATTTCCTCCATAGACAACATGGCATACGGTCATCCCTACAAAAAAATCAAATCAGAATGTTTTAATAGATAAATAATGGATGTAATAAATATGAAATAAATTTCCCTTGCTCAAAAAAAAAAAAATGAAATAAATTAGAAACTTACTCAGTGTCTCTTAGATGAAACTCAACTTTTTCTTGTCTTTACCATTCACTTGAACGGTTTCGATTTCACTCATATCGACAACTTGACCAATAACATATGTACAATAACAAATGCATTTAAAAAATCCAAATATATTAACATATATACTATTAAAAGCGTTAAAAATAGAAACTAAGATAGAAGAATAGGCTAACCAACCCATTCATTTTCTTCTCAACTCAAATTCACAATCACTTCAACATTAAACCATACGCTACATTATTTACTATAGTATTTTATTATTTGAATGACGATGGTTGTTATTTTAGCAACTTTGTTATGCATGAGTCCGCTTTTTTGACACTGTGTATAGGATTTAATCAATTAGCATACTATTTCAAATAATGTAGTTTGTGTTAATATTAACTTACCAATCAAAAAATGAGGTTTGAGATTCCCACATGTAATCTGAGCAAAATTGGTCAATGACAGAAAGTTGTTATCTGATTTGAACGAAAACTGAGTGATAGAAGTGGTGCTCACGAAAGACATTTTGTAACACATGGGTTGTTAGTCGGAAATTGCCATTTGCAGGACTTAAGGAGAAGTTCTCAATAACTTTCCACTCTTCAACAGGAAGTTGCTTTTCAACACGTCCATCCCATGTTTTTTTACATGAAGCATGGATTTTCACACCCTACAAAATTAAAAAGAGAGTAGCTTTTAAAAAACAAAATGAAATAATAGAGGAAATTACACATATTTGTTTTGAAATTGAAACCAAAACTTACCGTTTCATATGCTAATATTAGCTCCAATGTTTTTCCAGCTTGCGATGTGTATTGTTTCCAAACATGCAAAACTTTCACGTGGATTCGCCAGCTTGTTTTGTAAGGTTTCACATCTTTAAGGTATGTGAATCCACTTGGAGAAACCATTTTTTCAAAGAGATTTGAGATTATATTTTTTTGGTGCTGAACAATCAATTTCGTGTTCTCTTATTTATATAGGTTTGAGTCGAGATTTGTTTTTAGTGATAAGATTTGATAAGTTAGATTTACGATTGGGGAGGTTAAGCAAATCTTGACTAAAATCTAGCTTGTTTAAGTTAGATATTATCTAATTTTAAGAAATATTCTGGATTATATTTATTTGTAAGGTTAGGTAAATATCGAAATGCTTTTAACAGAGATTTGCTAAGATTAATATTGTGAAAAATATATTAATCTCGTTTGCTAAGATTTATAATAAGATTTGGCTATTACATGGTATAATAATTGATAACACCGGTTTTTGACCATTTTTATGGATCATTTTAATATCTTTTGCAGGTCTTTAACACCGTTTTCAATGCTTTTCAAGTGATTTCCATGTTGTAGAGTTTTAAAAGACATTTCAGGTTACTTGGGATAAAAGAGTGCATGCGGAGCAAAAGTACGTTTTTGGATAAATTTGGACTGTCAGAAGTCTTGCACTCAAAGAAGACCTTCTCACCGTCTGATCATCCCCAAATTAAGACACAACAAATAAGAAACAACCAGCTTTCAAATGAAATTGATTTGGAGATATTACAATTGTTAGATCTTCAAATAATTCCGAAGCACTGAAGGCAAACGAAGCTGCCTTGAAGCAGAAACGAGCCAAGGAGAAGAGCCCTTAGCCGCGGCTGGAAACAACGCGCCCGCGGCCAGGAGGAGCACGGCCGCAGATAGAGGCAATACGCCCGCGACCAGGAAACAATCCGCCGCGGTCAGAACAATCACGACCGCGACCAGCATCATTTTTTATCCCGAGAGGCCCGTTTCAGGCCCAGGTTGATCCCGTCATTTATTAATGAAACTCTAAACGTTCCCGGCTAGTTATAAGGTTATATATACTCGTTTTAGGTCATTCTAAAGGGGAAGCTCGTTTTTGACCAGCAAGGAGAGAGCCGTCTTCGAGAGAGAGAGGAGGAGGCACAAGGAGATCATCATTCGATCTCGGTCTTCATCCGTGTTCTTCGTTCTTCGCTATTTTATTTCTTTATTTCTGCAATCATGTATTACTTTAATGATGTTTTGTTACGGTATGATTCAGTAGTTTCCAAGTTGGGTTTAAAGGGATTTTTTAAAGGGAATTTCATGGTTTAATTTGATGAATTATTAGATTTAGGAATTATAATCTTCTAGGAGTTCTTTGTTTTATGCTCGATATTTCTGCATGATTCTTTGTTATCCACTTAGAAACTGATCTTAGGTATTTTAGAACCACGAAAGTATTGAATCTATTTGCCCGAACTAGCGTAGACGAATAATTTTGCTGCAAGATACGAAAGTATACTTGTAGAGTATTGTTAACGTTTATGAACTCGACTTTATTGCATAACTTTCTGCGTGGCTAGCAACAAAAGCTAACTATTTAAGTTGTTAAGTTATAGGTGTGTAGTGCTACGACAGTAGGCTATACACAATTCCGTGTTCCAGTTCTAGATCTATTGTAGTCGGTTACCGTTATCAATTGTTTTATATCATTAAATTCATCCATGAATCCTTGTGAATCCCCTTAAGCCCATCGTTTCGTTTAATTGTTTACAACCTCGTTTTATTTGCTTTTTAGTTTAGATTTCAGTGACACAAAACCAACCCCCAACCGATTTGTTCTAGTTTGATTTAAGTATTAGATTGATTCGTACAGAAACAACAAAATATATGTGGTTCGACCCTTAAGTACTACAACGCACATCTATGCACTTGCAGGTTTTTAGGGTTATAAATTTAAAACCTGAAGCTTAGTTAAACCCTGCACGCATCAAGTTTTTGGTGCCGTTGCCGGGGATTTTGATTTGTTTTCTTGCGAATCTCTGCTTAAATCCATAGAACATTTTCTTATTTTTATTTTCCTTTGCATATTTTTAGGTTACTTTTCGGTGGGAGACCGGGGACTAGTTCCCAAGCCTCTCTGTGATCTACCACCTCTACTAGATGGTGATCCACGTGATGATGAGCATACTGATCCTTTCGATGATGACAACGAGACGATAGGCGAAATAGAATATGCCGAGGAAGGAGAGCAAAAAATTGGGGAATCCGATGAACCTCACAAGTTCCTCTTTGATCGAAGAGCTATTAAACCACCCTTACCCAAGGATGGCGATTCCGAAACTAAGGTACACTACGTAAATTTAGTTAAACAACACCAATACAATGGTTATTCGACGGAACATCCGATAGATCATATCGAATTTTTCGAAGAAATATGTTCAAACATAAAATCAAATGGAGACTACCACAAATGTAAACTTTTCTCGTTCTCTTTGAACGACAGAGCCAGAAAGTGGCTTAAAACTTTGACACCCGCGTCTATCACGACGAGGGAAGAATGTAGAGTGGCTTTCCTAAGCCATTTCTACACTAAATCTCGTACCAACCTTTTTAGGGACAAGATACAAAACTTTTAACAAGAAGAGGCGGAAACTCTCTATGATGCTTTGGAACGATTTAGAGACTACGAAAGGGACTGCCCACACCATGGATTTTCCAAAGAATGTTTGATGAGCATTTTCTATCGAGGCATCGCCAAGAATTACAACTTTCGCTTGACGTTACAACTTATCAACAATCTAGCAAGAAGTATTTATAATCAAACGCAATTCGCTCAATCTCGACGCCCTAAGGGGAAACAAGAGAGCTCCGAAGTAATAGAATGTCTCCACCTTATGATGGATCAATTTGGAATGCAACGACCGAATAAGTTGTGCACCACTCGTCACTTTGATAGTTCAGGAAATCTAAATGATCCTCATAACGAGGAGAACATGAACTACTTTGAAGCACGAACAGACTATCAAAACCACGAGATGACGAACACAGAAGAAGTTTATCAAATTCAAGACTCTAACCAAAACTTGTTCCACCACGGGCACGACCCACGCGACCGCAGCCAGAAGGTGTTTAACCGCGGGCACGACACTTTGAGCCACGGACAGGACCAAATTCGTCGCACCTACGACACTTGGAGCCACATCGAAGGCATGTTTGACAACGGTTGCAACTTCCAGAGCCGCGGCCAGCCAGCTTACGAACATGTTGGCGGTTCAACCCAAATCAGTGCACCCTGCAAGTCCAACCATCTCGGGTTTTGAAAGAATTGAACGATTGATACAAGGACTTGAAGCATCTCGCAAAAAGGACGTAGATGACTTGAATATGAATTTCGACAGAGTGTACAAAGATTTAAATGGAAAAATCTCTATGGTTTTTGACAAGACCAATGAGAGTTTTCGATTTCCCTTCGATGAATTCTCCGATGTTGCACTCTCGATGCTGTGGAATTTGATTGACTCAGGAGGATGGGAGTCGCGCAAGGCAAAGCTCACACTTATTAGGAACCATGTGGTTCGTGTTTTCGCTAAGATCCTAAGCAACATCTTGTTTGCTAAGGAAGAGTCAGGAGCTTTGCGGAAAGATGAATTGATGATGCTTCACTTTGGCTTACCTTCATTTGTCTCTGTCATTTACCACACTGCACCTCCATCGGAGCATGACATTAACTTTGGAGTCATATTCGCTAAAGTGTTGGTGCAGAAGAAGTTTCGGGCTCTTATTACCTCCGCCAGGAAGAAGGAGACGACTGGGAGTCTCTCTGTTGAAGCCAAAGAAGCTAGGAATGAATGGACAAAAACAAGCTCATCTATGAAGGAGCTGAGTCAACTTTCTTCCAAGAATATGGATCACTTACAAGCAATCATGCTTAGGAGTGGTACAACTTACAAAGAACCTGAATACCCGATAAACCCCGAAGAAAAAGGAGAAGAAGAGACCATGGTTAAGAAAGGGGAAGAAGTAGTAATTGAGGAAGGAGAAAACAATTAAAGAGAAGAAGTATCCCAAGAGATCCTTGGAGAGGACTTGATACCACCACCACCAACTCGTGTTTACAAGCCAAAACCACCATATCCAAAAGCCTTGAAGGCGCCAAAGAAGGAGAAAGAAAGAGATAAACTAAAGGAGTTAATTAAGCAAATAACGTTTAGACTACCTTTCGTCGAAGCATGTGCAATGATTCCACCTTTAAGAAAATATATGAAAGGCATCCTAACCAATACTTTAACGCTTGAAGAAGGCGTTATGATGATCACTCACGAGTATAGTTCCATCTTACAAAACCGCGTTCCTCAGAAAAAAAAGACCCATGAAGTTTTGTACTCTTTTACACTGACATGACGTTCGAACGCTCTCTATGTAACTTGAAATCAAGCATAAACATGATGCCACTTTCAGTTGCTAAACGTCTGGGATATCACACTTTTCAGCCTACCAAGATTTCATTGATTCTAGTCGATCGATCGGTTCAACGACCAGTAGGTATCCTCATCGATGTATCTATCATGATCGGAGAATGTTGTATTCCGACCGATTTCGTAGTGCTAGAGTTAGAAAGAGAACCTAGAGACCCTCTTATACTCGGTCGACCATTCATATCTACATCGGGAGCAATAATCAATGCCCCGCAAGGAAAAATCGATCTTCATTTAGGCGATCTCGTGATACATTTCGATATGAACGAAAGTCTCAATAAACCGACTTTAGACGGCCAAGTTTTCTGGATCGATGAGCTCGACTGAATTACTGAAGAATTTTATGAAGAATTACTTCTCAATGAACCACTATAAATCGTGCTTGCAAACGCAAAGGATGAACGCAACTTTCTTGAGGAAACTTCGAGAGTCTGCGCAAGGATGCTTGAGAAGCCAAAACTTATTCAAAGCTTGTGACTTACCTTGATCTAAAAGATGAAACGACCATTCCTAAACCACCTAAAGACACGCCTATAGCAATAAACGATCCATGGAGCGAGCTTAAGGCCCCAAAAGTTGAGCTAAAACCTCTTCCCGTTGGACTCAAGTACGCTTTCCTTGGACCAAATTCGACTTATCCCATCATTATAAATTCTGGTATGAGTGAAGTTGAGACGACGATGCTGTTACGCGAGTTGAAAAAGTATAGAAAAGCTATAGGCTATTCGCTTGATGACATACCAGGGATCTCACTAGATCTTTGTATGCACAAGATCTACCTTGAGGAGAACGCTAAAAATTCGATTGAGCACCAAAGGAAATTGAACCCTAATTTAATGAACGTCGTCAAGAAGGAAACTATGAAACTTTTGGAAGCAGGAATCATCTTCCCAATCTTGGACAGCCCTTGGTTTAGCCCAGTTCACACTGTCCCTAAGAAAGGAGGAGTCACAATAATCAAAAACGATAAAGACGAGATGATCGCTCTAAAAACAGTCACCGGACATCGCATGTGTATTGATTAGCGGAAGCTAAACGCAGCAACGAGAAAATATCACTTTCTTCTACCTTTCATCGACCAAATGCTAGGAAGGTTAGCTAATCACCAATATTATTGTTTCCTTGATGGATATTCTGGATTTTTCCAATTTCCTATTCGACCGGAGGACCAAAAGAAAACAACATTCACTTGTCCATACGACACATTTGCTTACCGGCGAATGCCCTTTGGTATGTGTAATGCACCCCGACTTTTCAGCAATGCATGATATCGATATTCACCGAATACATCAAAGATTTCATGGAAGTTTTCATGGACGTTTTCTCCGTCTACAGATCTTCATTCCAAACATGTTTGACGAACCTTAGTAAAGTTTTACAATGATGTGAAGACAAACATGTGGTTTTGAATTGGGAAAAATGTCATTTTATGGTACGAGACAGAATTGTGCTCGGACATAGAATTTCTAGGAAGAGGAATCGAAGTGGATAAGGCAAAAATTGAAGTCATAACGAGCCTACAACCTCCTACAAATGTGAAAGGAATCCGAAGTTTCCTAGAACACGCCGGATTTTATAGGAGATTCATAAAAGATTTTTCCCAAATAGCTAGACCCCTTTACACGCTTACTATGCAAGGAGACAAACTTCCAACTCGATGACGAATGCCTAGCCGCGTTTCATAAACTCAAGGACGCCCTGGTCTCCGCTCCAGTCGTACAACCACTTGATTGGGAACAGCCATTCGAGATCATGGGTAATGCAAGCAATTTTGCAGTTGGAGCTGTGCTTCGGAAACGAAAAGACAAGAAACTGCATGCGATCTACTATGCAAACAGAACACTGGATGAAGCTCTATGCAACAACGGAAAAGGAACTCCTAGCTATCGTTTTTGCCTTTGAAAATTTTTGATCTTATCTTGTCGGGTCTAAGGTCAGAGTTCATACGGATCATGCGGCGATCAAATATTTAATGTCAAAGAAAGACACCAAACCTAGATTAATAAGATGGATACTCCTACTACAAGAGTTGGACATCGTGATTCGAGATCGAAAAGGAGCAGACAACGGAGTAGCATATCACCTTTCGCGAATACGAGTGGTAGACAAATTGCCCTTGAACGATAGTTTGCCGGATGACAGTGTCTACGCAATATACACGATACCTCTCGCTGCACTTATAGCACCCCCACAACCTCTTATACGACAGTTAGACGCTTTCAACACCCCATGGTTCAGGCACATTGCCAACGACCTCGCTGCAGACATCGAGCCACCACAATTCTTTGGTTATAAAAAGAAGAAATTCTTGCGAGAAATAAGACGGTACTTTTGGAATGAACCATACATTTACAAGAGATGTGCATATGGTTTGTTTCGACGATGTGTGGCTGAAGAAGAAATGGATGCCATAACTCAGCTTATGCAGGTCACTTCGCCACTTTCAAAACTATTTCTAAAGTTCTACAAGCAGATTTTTGGCGGCCTACTCTGTTTAAGGATATGCAAGCTTACATTTCGCGTTGTAATTCATGCCAACGTTGGGAAACATAAGTAAGAGGAACGAGATGCCTCAAAACTTTATTCTCGAAGTCAAAATTTTTGATGTATTGGGAATCGATTTCATGGGACCTTTCCCAACTTCCTTCGGAAACCAATACATCCTAGTTGATGTTGACTACGTTTCTAAATGGGTGGAAGCAATTGTGAGCCCTACGAATGACGCAAAGGTGGTTATTAAGATGTTCAAATCAATCATCTTCCCGCGTTTCGGAGTTCCTAATATCGTGATAAGCGACGGAGGATCTCACTTCATTAAAAAGGTTTTTAAAAACTTATTAAAGAAGAATGGAGTTACGCACAAAGTCGCCTCTTCATATCATCCTCAAACAAGCAGAGCTAATCGAAAAGATTGGTCTTCCAAACTCGACGACGCACTTTGGGCCTATTGAACAGCATTCAAGACACCCTTAGGCACAACACCATTCAATCTTTTCTACGGAACAGCATGTCATCTTCTTATAGAGCTCGAATACAAAGCACAATGGGCTATTAAGGAGATGAATTTGAACGAAGACAGCTGGAGAAAGGAGATTACTCCAACTGCACGAGCTAGACGAA
The DNA here is from genome assembly GCA_002933915.1 of Eutrema heterophyllum. Taxonomy (NCBI): domain Eukaryota; kingdom Viridiplantae; phylum Streptophyta; class Magnoliopsida; order Brassicales; family Brassicaceae; genus Eutrema; species Eutrema heterophyllum. The sequence continues at coordinate 361,823 of PKMM01050542.1, read as the reverse complement.
ATTCGGCACAACGCTTATGAGAACTCGAAGATATACAAAGAGAAGACGAAGGAGTACCATGACAAGAAGATCATACATCGATCTTTCGCCGCAAATGACAAGGTCTTTCTTTTCAATTCTCGTCTTAAACTTTTTCCAAAGAAGTTACGATCAAGATGGTCCGGACCTTTCACAATAAAGGATGTCAAGCCATACGGAGCCATCATTCTTTGGGATAAAAGTGGAAATACGTTCACAGTTAATTGACAGCGTATCAGGACGTACCTCGCAGAAGCAGGAGAAGACGAGAAAGAAGTAATGGCCTTGATCGATCCACCATCAACTTAAACCGGCGACTAAGTCAAGCTATAGACTTAAAGCAAGCGCTTAGTGGGAGGCAACCCACTCGGTATTATAATTATTTTCTTCGAATTTCATTTTAGATTATTGTTATTTGGATTTTTTTTCTTTTAATTTCAGGTTTTTAAACGAAGAACAAGTGAAAGACGAGTAAAAATCGCAGAGACGGAAAACGAGCTGTGACTGATAAAGAGATTTTTGTGTGTTAGTCATATCAATTCCTCTATGTTTGTCATTGTAGCATAAGAGGTGTCAATCCATAGGGGTTAAGATCAATGCACTAAGAATACATGAACCTTCCTAAGCTAGAGCAAATGTTTTGGGTTTTTATGTTTTTGAACAAAGAATGTAAAATGCAAGAAAGAAAACAAAGGCTAGAAGTGTTGGAAAATGAATTAACTATCAAGAAGATGATTAATGAACAAACAATGATGATTTAGATTGAATTAAACACTATCCTAGAACATGGAATTCACAATTATGATTAATCCACTCTCGTGGCACTAATCACTTTGTTAATCACCAAATCAAGAACAAACTCTCGTTTGTGATAAGATGATTAACAAGCTTTAATCTCCAATTCCACTTAGTTCACTAATCACCCTAGACATCAACTCTCATTGGCTAGGCAAGAAAGGCTCACAAAAGGTTTGGTTCAAGCATTTCATCGAACACCTCTCGGGCGTGAAACGCCTAAGCTCTAGTTTTGATCTCTCAATCCAAAACTAGCTTTAAGATCAACCTAAGTGAAGGATCTAACAAG
>PKMM01050542.1:190723-359469 GCA_002933915.1 Eutrema heterophyllum | reverse complement strand
CGTAATAACTTCGTATAACATAAATTATACAAAGTTATACGATATAATAATAATATATTATGTTTTTATTATATTTTTAAATTTTCAAATTATAATTTTGAAATTTATTAAATAATTAAAAAAAATAATATTATTAATGGTTTTATTAATTTTTAAAAAACAAACAATCGTCGCAAAATCGATGCAAACACAATCGTTGTAAAATCGTTGCAAATGTAAATCGTCGCAAAATCGATGCAAACACAAATCGTTGTAAAATCGATACAAATGCAAATCGTCGCAAAATCGATGCAAACACAAATCGTTGTAAAATCGATGCAAATGCAAATCGTCGCAAAATCGATGCAAACACAAATCGTTGTAAAATCGATGCAAATGAAAATCGATGCAACATTTGCGATGATTTTGCGAGGAATTATTAGCGACGATTTTGCGACGATTTATTGTCATTCGCAAATTAGCGACGATTTTACGACGATATGTGATTTGCGACGATCAGTTAGCGACGATTTGCGTTTCCTCGCAAATTCGATGGTACACCCCTTTTGCAACGATTTAGCGACGAAATCAGTCCTTGCAAAAAGGGTGTTTTCTTGTAGTGATCCGGGAATGATCGACTTGAGGTGCATTGCGTTCTTATGCGATTGGTATAATCCAGTGGAAGGTCTACGCCAGGACGCATTTGGTGTTACATCTGTCCACTCTCGAAGGCGACTTCAGAAATACGATCCTTTCATTTTTGCTTCACAAGCGGATCAGGTTTCCTACATTCGATACCCCCGGGTTAGGAACAAGCAAGACCCTTGGATTACTGTTACGTCGATACATCCAAGGGGAAGAGTTTATGGTGTTTCCGAGCATGGCCCTTTGCAGGAAAACACAATTGGTAACTTAGGTTCGATCGAGCATTCTCTTGAAGTTGACCTCGTGGTTGATTTCACCATGGACGGGGATTACGAGGTATTTGAGGATTCTGAGGAAGAGATCGGCGAATTTGACGAGGATTCCGATNTGGGGGTGTTTTTTAGTTTTGAAATTTAGTATTTTAATTTCAAATTAAAATATTACAATGTTATTTTATTCATATGAATAAGAAGAATATATAGCCATATAGCCATATAGGTAGTTCCGAAGAAAAAAAAACTTTCGAGGCTTGATCTAAAAATGTGGTACTGTATCAATCCAACAAAGATGTAGCATGTTAATGTTATTAATAAAATAAAATAAAACATATTAACTTTGATATAAAATACTTTTGATCATGGAAAGTATGCAACTTCTAAAGAATATACTCTAGCTAATGTTTATTTTATTTGTTATATGATTAAAGTTGGTTTGTGGTTAAAAAAATAAAAGATATTACTGAAATTAATTTAAAACCATGCATAATTGATTAAGACGATCACTAAGAATAACTCTAGAAGAAGATCAAGAACATGTTAATTACGAAATTCCCTTCTTGAAAAAACCGGGAAGATCACCGTTCATTACAAAAAAATCTGATATATATTGGCATGCTGCGTACGATAGACTAATATATGTATTTTATGATTTCATGTATGCAACCAAAAGTATGAAATATATATATTTTTGGTTGTATTTTTATTTTGTTTTAATATGTTTAATCAGGAGTTGTTGACCAAAGACGATCAATCAATATAAGTTGTTATGTCCTAGTGTCCTACTAGACTTTAAAGAGGAAGAAAAAAATATTTGAGATTTTTTTTTCAGTAGAAAATATTTGATTTAAATCAATACTCTTATTATTTCTGATTGAAAAATAAAGGGAAATTGAATCTTCTACCATTTCTTAACAAGAAAATTAAGTCTACTTGTTTTGAACTGTTTGGCCGATTATGTTCATATGGAAAAAACCGGCTTAACTCTACACCTCTTCGAAAAGTGTTTGATGTCGCATAACTTCATTACGTCATGCAAATGTGGGTCCTTCAATACATTGTCAAACGCAATATCTCTCTAGATATTGTTGTTTTTTTCGAAAGTAAAAACTAAATGAAATCCCGGTAAAAGTCGGAGACAACTAAAGGTCACCCCTTTTAGGATTTGCTCATATTTCGGCTGTGGAGAAAACCGATTGGGAAAACCTCTTCTTGTCTCTTCGTTTTTTTGTCTTTCAAATCCGAAAACAACACACCGGAAGACCAAATCCAGTCATTCCAGCCTCGTCCCCCCCCCCCCTTGGTTGATTTGGTTTTACCAGATTCTGTTGTTACTAAGCCCGTTCTTAAATCTTCGTGCCGTCGGAAGTTCATGTAAGTTTCATTTACTTCATTTTTTATCCTCTCCGATTCGCGACCTGTATTAATTCTGATTTGCTAAGTAAATGTTCAGTTTTCTCTTTTTTTCCCGATTCATCTTAAACCCAGTAGTCGTTCTTATTTCCCCTTTAAATTTCTTCAGATGGCTGATATCGATCTGCCTCAGAGGATTCTCCCTCGTGGGCAAGTCCCACATGGTCACCGTGTTAATATTTATAAAAAATGTCGGTTTTATCTGATATCGAAGTGGCCATCGACGATCCCGAAAGAGATTTCATGAAAAAACTCAGTTTGGAAAACTGTTTGAATTCTCTTCTAAGCCTGGGTGGTCTGGCGCTTTTGGCTTGTTCTCCATGCACCGTTTGCTGGATGTAAAAAAAGAAAACGAGATCTGGCTTGTTTTTGCCGGAAAACCCATCCGATTTTCCCTTCGCGAGTTCAAGATTGTCACCGGTCTTAAGTGCGGCAAATACCCCGCTATCAAAAAAAAAAAAAAAGAGCCCATGTGATTCCCGACTTCTACAAGGCCATGTTTGGAGATGAGAAAGATGCCCACGTAGAACGTGCAATTGAGATATTGCAAAAGAGGTCCGTCGAGGACCCCATATGAGATTGCGTTATGCTTGCCTTGCCATTGTCGATGCCATCCTCGTCCCGTCTGTTCATTTCAATCGTGCGAAGGTGAACATGGACCATGTTGAAATGATAGAAGATTTAGATTCATTCCTTTCCTTCCCCTGGGGAAGGTTGTCCTTTGATACCATGATGACTTCTCTTAAGGAGAGGGAATTAGCGCAGATAGCAACCGCCAATGTGGTCGTTTCTGGTCTTTTCCCAGCCCTTCAATTGGTTGTATTAGAGGCCGTACCAGCTATTCAGGAGGACAGTGACTACTCGGATGAGGATGATAGTTGTGTCGTCAGGAATGTTTCTCCGGTGGGGTTCGTGCAGGATCAAATACAGCTGAGCAAAGCTAGAGTGCTTGACGCCGAGGAGGAGGTAACTTATGCTCGCTTGCATTTTTGCATTTGTTGGCGTCTCATATTCTTTTTAATTAATACCTCATACTCGGCGATAGCAATAACAAATGCATGTGATAAACAAATTATCTTTCACTATTTGAAAACACGTTTATCAACAGGTGCATCTTAAAAAGAATATTCTGTTTTATCAAATGTTATCTAATTTTTAATTGAGCCCGTTGATTGACTAGTTGTTAATAGAATTATAGATATTGTTTATCACAAGCAATTTTGATACAGTTGTTAACATGAGTTATTGATAATTTTAGTAAAAATCCTATAACTCAGTTAGCAGACCTTTGCATTATTGTGCATTTTTGGGGACTAATGCCTCTTCATTCCGCAGGTCGAGGTGGAAACGATCATACGCCCTGAAGTTGAATTCAACCCCGAAGAGGAAGACCTCTCATGGAGTGATGACGAGGTTGATGTAAGGGTTGATCATATGATGGGGCTCGTGAATCAAGGCTACGAGTTCAAGAGTGAGATGTTTGGCGTTGGTCTTAATCCCGATCAGCTTGTTGGCCAATCAAGGAGCAGCAGAGGGGGTTGGAAGGCGAAGTTAGCCGCAAACAAGAATGGGAAAGGGAAGATGTGTAAGGCTGCCGGTGCTTCTAGAAATGTCCAATCAACTTCACCCTCTGCCTTTGATGACGGAAAAAATGTTAGGGTGAGTGAGGAAAAAATCCGGGCCATCGTTGCCGACCTGCTAGCAGCGAATATAAAGAAGATAAATTATTTGTTAGCCACTAACCATCAAAAAGTTATAGAGGGTATGACCAATTGGTTTAGGAAGCACTTAAATCTCGAGGTGGACTTTGATGATGGAGTTTCGCCAACGAATCAATCAAATGCAAAGAAAATACGTCGTAGCCAACCTAGGCAGCCATCTGGCAACCACACCCCCCCTCTTTATAACTTCCCTGGCACTTATGTTCCAACTTCCCCCATACGGAGTGCATTCCCAAACGACAACCCTGGAAAATTGAATCCCTTGGGGAGGCACTCAGGTTTTCCATCCGTTGAGGAGATTGCATCCCACTACGGAGGTAGTTCCTTATCTGCTGCCCCAGACGTCACCAATAATCTTGCTGAAGAAATTCCGCATGTGACCCGCACTCATTCAAAAGATGGTGTTGATGCTATGGCGACAGAAGAGGACCACCAAATCAAGGTATTGATTCTTCTCGGACTACAGTCGACGACTCACCCCACCGTCTCCGACATTGCCACGTTCTTCCCGGACTACACCTGGGAGGAATTTGCATAACTAGGTTACCGATTCTTTTCACCACATAAATTAAGGTAATTACCAAGTTTTGTAGCTTGTGTTTTTCTTTTTAAGTGTTTTACCTTTCCCTTTGTTCCGCGCATGTGGCCCACCAGTTAGGTCTACTGTTATTCGGGTTGGTGGAGTCATTGATAACTCGATTATCTTGCTAATCGAAATAACCGAGTTATCACTTTCAGTGACAACTCCGCAGTTAGCGTTTAAATCCACTACACTCCAGACTGAGATAAGATATATTTTTTTGTTTCTCGAACCCTAACCCTCAGAAACACTTCGTGTAAGTCGGCTCTAATGGCTAGGAATAAAAATGCATCATCATCATCCAAAACATATATCGGCGGTGATTTTTTCCATTCAGGGCCTAGCATCCAATGGGGCCATTGGTATGTTATATCCATTTCGAGGCTCGGTCCTAGGTTCAACCCCACTCGGATACCATCTTCCATGGCCTTAAAGGTGTCGCCTTCCTTCAGGAGGACTGAGTAGTTGAAAGTGTTCAACGCCGCTTCGTGGTACCAATCACCATCATTCTACTTCCTCCACTCGCCACGCACTACACGAACGACTAGAGACATCGTTGGGGTATCTGCGTGGGGTAAGTTTAGGATGGATTATACCGATGAATAGATAACTTGATTAACGTGCCAAAAAGTTACAGTTACAACCCGTAAATAGGGTTGCACACATAAATTTCCGGTTAAGAATCGTAGCTACCAATATAACCTACCTCGTTTGTCCAAGCTTGTAGATGGTCGTTAACTTCGATTCTAGATTCGGTGGAAACTGCAGTTAATTCTCTGGAGACAAATTTCTGAGCATTGGAGGAGGTGAAGAGCAATGTTTTTTGGGGATCAGAATAAGTAACGAGTGCTTCTCTCATAAATAGAGAGGACAACAAATTTTTAATGATATTTGCTTTTCCTTTTACCGATGAATGTAGAGACCCATGAATGTATTGTTAATTAGGAACCACCGAAATTTTGAATTGCCCAAATCTCAAGCTAATGAAAGTATCTCACCACCTTTTGCATTAAATTCCTTGTCGGGCATTTAATGAGAGTTTCGTAAACTAAAAACGTGATGTCATTTAGAGGCAAATCGGGAAAAAAAATTCTTCCTCGATAGTCAAAACTAATTTCACCGTCAGTTTCTTAAATATATGGTCAACTCGTCGTATTCCCCCGATTCACCCTTTTTCCTTTTTAAAAGCAGCATCGCACTATATTAGTGATTTGTCCCTTTGTAATTATTTACTCGACCCGTAAAGCAGCTGCTGTGATATTGACATGTCCATTTCATATCTCCTTTAGTTTAAGTATAAATTAATATGTGAAAATCATTTGCAGCACATATTTATTAATTTATATAACTTTATTGTAAGAGTTTTTAGGACGTTAATGATCAGTACAAAGCATGCCCACTGTGCCGATATACAATATTATGGAATCGAAATTATATGTTTTTGTTTTTCTTACGGCAATAGAAAATTATGTTCATTAAAGTTATTTTGGGTTATATATATAATAATAATAAGAAAATATTATATATATAAGTTGATGTTTATATATATGGTTAATATGAGTTGCCTTATCTAATTTTTGCTCGACTGGTTAACATAGATATTTGTCTAGAATTACATTATTATTTTTTTGCTTAATTTTTTATGTAAGGAATGAGAAAATAAATACTATATAAATTACAATTACTTCTTCATTAAGAGATGGCGAAATGGCTTGTAGGTCAACAACTCTTTGTTGTTTCTTTAATGTCTTGTCCTCTTTCTAACCAAAATCATATATACAAGAGGTGGTGTATCCAATAATAAAAATTTCAAATTTCAAATTTCAAAATTTCATTATTGGATACACTTTGACAAAAGCTTCACTTCTTTTCTCAAAAAGTTGAAATGAGGATTCATTATTGGTGTGTCTTAATTATTCATAACATCCACAAGGGAAACGTGTCTTCATATATTGATCGGATCTTTCGTAACTTTCCCTATTAATGCCTGTAGAAACAGACAAAAAAAAAATAAAAAAAAATTGATCACATATTTCGCCCAATTATCTACCATACTGCTTCTTTATTGATCACTATTATTTCGTAACAGCGAGTGTAAATTGTGAATCACGTTTAGATGTATAACATATTTACATTCGCTGTTTTACTGGTTTATTCAATGTATTTGATACCACCAATAATAAATTATCATATTGTATGGCATGTATCCAAGGTTTTTAAAAAATTGTATGGAAGGTTTCGTTTTCTCTCAAAGTCCAAGGAAAATGTTTGATTTTCGTCTCAATTTCTAAGCTATCCACTTATGTTTTAGTCTTTTTCGATCTTATGCAAGGTAGTAAAAAAAAATTTACACAATTTTAAAATTTACATTATTGGGAAAAATACGTATTATCCATTATCAGATAAGTTACTCATATTCCGGAAGCAAAAGTCGATTGGCATTCGGCTGTCTGATTTAATGGAAGGATCCCTAAACATGTTATCGTCGCATATCGTTCCAAAAAAAAAATGTTTTGGTTTTTTTTGTATTACCAGGAAGTTCTGGGTCGAAACCTGTAATTCTCCAGACCCAAAACCACATAATGTAATATTAGTTCTGTCTCAAACGTAAATCGATCACATGGGTCAAAAAGTCAGAAACAAATTGCCTACTTGGAATAGGTTGCGAAGTTGGAAAATTCAATTCCCGGCGAGCTGTCTACTTTGTAACATCCTTGATGAATCATGGCAACATTTTTTTTATTGTGCTTTTAGCGTATGGTCTTTTTTTTTGTGTGTGGCTCCAAAGCCTATATAAATCCACCAATCTTGTTTGATGTTGGTATTAGATGGATTAAAGACCCTATTAAAAATAAAAATGTTGCACTTATTCTACGGCTAACTTATAAAGTCTCTATCTCATATAGAAAGAGAAAAACGTACGCTAGACTTCACTCAGAGTGTGTCAAGACCTCATCAATTATAACATATATCCAAGTGATTCTTCGGTGCCGTCTTAATCCACTCTCAAGAGCATAATGTAACGTAACCGTCTTTCAACAGTCTCCTATCTCACGACATTGTTCTACTCTTCCAAAGCTAATGACTCAAGATTTATGTATGGTTTTGTAATTAGCATAGTTTGGTTAGTACTTTGCAGATCCGATTTTGTATAGATATGACGTGTAGGTGTTATAAGCGTTATCTGATCTAATGAAAAAGAATTTCAGAAGGAAAAAGAAGATAGTTACATTATTTTTGTTCAAAATATATGTTTCTACATTAAAATTTATAGTGTTCCCTACTATTTTTTTTAAGTTACGGCAGTTTTCCCTACTAACAAAAAAAAAATATTCATTGCATAACAGAACTGATTGGGTCTCTTTATTTGCTCCATTATTTAGCGTCTGTAGTCTTTACTTTTTTCTTTAAAAAAAAAAAGAAAAGATAAGGCACCTAAATTATGTAATTACTAGATAAGTACATGTATATATACGGGTTTGGAATTTAATATTTTATAATCCGTTAAAAAATTAAAAATGAAAAAATAGAAAACAAAATTAGATCACCCGTGAAATATATAATACATAAACTAAAAAACAAAGTTTACGATGAAATAAATATATACCTTGAAATAAAAATTTGGTGAAAATGCAGTAAATAGTTTTGGATACGATTATTGGACTTTTAATTATTTGGTGTGTAATTGACATATTACAAAATTGTGGTTTATATAGAGGTAAAAAATTATAATTATTTTCCTTAATCTAAATGGAAAAACTAAAGAATGTTTTTTTTTATATTAATTTTGCCTTTTAGGATAAATTTAATTTTTTAATTTTTAATTTTAATTTTAAGTATTTTACCTTTTAAGATTATAAATCGGTAATTAAATTTTAAGAAATTTTTTATTAATCGATTTTGAATTTTTCTAACTTTGACTTGACATGTGTCGCGATTAGATGAATTAGAAACTTTAAAACATTATATTTTATATTATAATATTTCCTTATTCTAAACTGAAATATTATCGTGACACGTGTCAAGTCAAAATATCAGATTTTGACACGCGTTTAATAATTTTTTATTATATTTTAACACATAATATTAAAATTAATAAAAGTAAAATTTAAAATCGGTTCTTAATCCTAAAAAGTAAAGGAAAAATTAGTAATTATGTTTAGATTAGGAAATTAAACAAAAATTATAAATAAAAGCCAAAGCTAAAGAAAGAAAGAAAAACCATATTTTATTTTAGAATAAGGAAATTAAACAATAGATTACAATCCTAAAAAGAAAATGAATAAAAGCCAAAGTTTATAAAAATAAAAAAATCATATTTCAATTTATAATAAGGAAATTAAACAATAACTTTCAATCCTAAAAAGCTAAAGTTTTTAAAAATGGAAAAAAACAATTAGTATTTCTATTTAGATTAAGGGAATAAATTTTTTTTTTGGCTTTTGTTCATTTTCTTTTTATGATTGATATCTATTGTTTAATTTTCTTATTCTAATCTGAAATGTGGGTTTTTTTTTTTTTTTTAACTTTGGTTTTCATTTATTGTTTTTGTTTAATTTCCTTAATCTAAATATAACTACTATTTTTTTTCCTAATACCTTTTAAAATTATAGTTTTTGTCTTTTTTTTTTCCAATACCTTTTAAGATTCCTAAAATTTTATTTTTATTGTTAATATTATGTGTTAAAATATAATTGAAATTTTATTAAACATGTATCAAAATATAATTGGAAATTATTAAACATATGCCAAAATCTAATCGATTAACTTAACATGTTTAAAATATAATTGGAAATTTATTAAACACATGTCAAAATCTAATCGATTAACTTAACACGTGTCGCGATCATGCGAGTTACTAACTTTGGATCAATCTGATTTATATAATAAGATAAAATTTGACATGTTTAGATTTTATATATAAAATCTAAACATATAAGAAATTGGGTACTTTTAAAAAATTTATGATTAATTTCAAAAATTTATGAAATAAATATATACTTTGAAAGAAAAAATTGGTGAAACATATGAACTAAATACCTTGGATATGGTTATTGGATTTTTAATTTTAATGTGTTATATATTTATCTTTTGTAAATATTTAATAACACATATTCAACTTTAATAAAATATTATGCGGTTTATCTTTTAGCTAAACGAAATAATATATTTTATTTTTGCAGTTTATAAGATAGTTTTGATCGGTTTTTTTAGTTATAGAAGTAATGATTTGCTTGTTTCGGATTTGAATAAGAGAACTAAAAGATGGAAGTACACATTTTAAAATTAGAAATGTGTAGATTATTATATAGAGTTTGGTCGTGATTGTATATTAACAATTTTACTTTTCTTAAGTTTCATTTTGTCATAATGGAAATGATTATAAACTTTTACGTTTGGTCGCATATTAATAATTTTCCTTTTAAGTTTAGAGTATATTTATAATTTTCCTTTTTTTTAAGTTTGATCGTGGTATAAATTTTTAAGTTTCCTTTTGTCACTTTCTTTTATTTTAAGTTTTCCTTACTTATTTTTGTTTTCTCTTTTTTTAAGATTGACTTTTTTTAATTTAACATTTTTTAATATTTACTTTAATTCATTTTTACTTTTTCTAATTAAATTGACACATGTCAATATCTAAATTAACCGTGACAAATGTCACAATCTCGTGAATGATAATTATCTTACGTGTCACGCTCACGTTGAGAATTTGAGATATTCAGTTTTATATAATAAGATAGTATTATTTATCATCAAACAAGAAAAAAGCGTTCTACTACTTTAAATTTAGATTATAAAACAAAATCTAACGTTATGGATTTGTACAACTTTTTTTGTTCGTTATCAAAGAATTTAATTGTTTTGGTACTCTTTTTTTAATTCTAATTCAGACGACAAGAAAAGAAGAGAATTTAATTGTATAAATAGTTCAAGTTGAGGTATATATATACATACAAATATACAATTACTTCTAAAGTTATGAAATATGATATTGTGGGTATGTTCGTTTGCCTCTCGCATGAGGATGCGGCAAAACAGTGTTCGTTTACTAGACGTAGCCTTCCTGCGGCCAAACATAGCGTCCAGCCGCTGCGTCTGGAATTGTTGTGATCAGTTACATCGATCAGTCGCGCGACTGCAAAACAAACAATAACTGTTGTGGCAGCGAACATGGCTCGTATATTTATATTTTAATTTTTGCTTTTCCCTTAAAAACAATTGTAAACATGCAATGCAACATTCCCACACGCGGAATAATTATCGTCATCGAGTACACATCTCTAAAACTAATAATCTAGATATTTATTTTGTTAAAAATAAAAAATCCGACCTGCCGGAATCGAACCAGCGACCTAAAGATTACAGCAACAACTACAGTCTTCCGCTCTACCAACTGAGCTAAGATCGGACTGATGGTTCTCATGACGTAAGTTCATATATATTTTCACACGTGGGATTTAAAATACATGTGATGTATAAGATATGTGTGACGTCAGAAATTTTGAAAACGTGTGCACACACCACTCTCATATATCGGATTGGACTCATTTAAAGCCCATTATAAAATTACGCCCAATAGTCTCGCTAGTTGTAAGAAGTGGGCCACATAATTAATCAGATCATTAACTAATGCGTCACATAACTCACCAGAGATCATTGGTTGATGATTTGATGGAGAAAGAATTTATGGTTGCTGAGTACACAACTTTTTGTTTTGTTTTTTTTACTCAATAAACTATTGGAATTTTCATATATTACGCTATTATTGATTGGATCATTAATTTGGATCAGCTATGATGCAAACAGACGCATTGTGGGCTAAGGGATACAAACAACATATCATAGTCCTTTTTTTTTTTTTTTTTTTTTCACTGAATGGTACTTATATTCATAAACTGATTGCTCAAATTTCATACAAAACAAGGATCATGAGCAAACAACCGCTCACAAAGAACTAGAATATTACAACAAGGCAATACTACTTTCAGATACAAAAATCTCTTCTAACCATTGAGGGTAGCCTGAGGCTATATATGATTGACGACGATCCTCTTTTGTCACACTTCTAGCAATGAGGAAGGCTCCTTGATTTGTTTGTCTTTCCTCGAGCACAAGCTTCCAATCCAAAAAACGATTCAGACCTTCTAGAATCTCAGAAGAGTAGAATTTGAAGGATGGCCATGCATGAGGACGATTAACCGCTCCTAACAGGTCCGAATCTTCCGAAGCAAATACAATTTTAGAAATACCTAAGCTATTCAAACTTTCTATAGCCCAGAGCCAACTTTTAAAACTTGCCTCAATGTAACTAAAAACATAACTGAAAGAACTTCTACTATGCAATAAAACTATCCTAGCCGAGTTCCTAAGTACCCAAGCTGCTCCTCCAATGCCTTTCTTTTTATCCCAAGAAGAGCCAATGTTACATTTCAACCAAGGGCGAGGAGGAGACCATACCTTTGGATTATGAGTCACAGCCAACCGTTTTTTCCTTGCTTCCTTTTCATCCAATTCTTGAGCATGAAACCATTGATTCACATCTTCTCTAATCTTTCCCATAGTATCGATAACTAGGAAGCTCATTCCTTCAAAAATGAAGTTGTTGCGATTCTTCCATAACATCCATAAAACCCAAGGGATTGATCTTCTTAATTCCAATGGCACCGAAATATTTTTTCCCACTAGCATTAAATAATACATATTCTGGTAAATAGACGTCGATTCAAATCCATTTTCAGGAGAGGGAATATTTGAAGAAGCCCAAACCTGTCTAGCTATTGTACACTTGAACAAAACATGGTTGGTGGATTCTCCTTCAAGACCACATCTTTGACATCTTGAATCGACTTGCATTCCCCTAGATGCCATCTTGTCAGCTACAGGAATGGCATCACTGATTGCTTTCCAAAGAAAGTTTTTGATCTTAGTGGCTGTATTGAGAGCCCAAATCTGATCTTTGATTGCAATTAAAGATGGTTGCATAAGAGCCTCCTTAAGAGCTTCCGACGGTTCACTTTGAGAAGCATACCAATAACCTGATCTGACCGAATATTCACCACTCTTGGTATGTTCCCAGCAGAAGAAATCCGAGGAAGAAACCACATGATTTATTTTTAAAATCAGATCCACATCTCTCTGAAAAAAGTGTTCTTCGAGTTTATCCCTGTCCCAGGTTTTGGAAATCGGATCAATAAGATCTATAACTCTCAAATCCAGATTAAAGATGATATTCTTCATAAAGGGAGCTCTCATAACACCATCACATAGCCATTGAGAAGTCCAAACATTCAGAGACGCTCCGTTACCAACCATTTGCCTAAGACCTTTTTCCAAGAGATTTCTTCCATGAAGAATGCTTCTCCAAGCAAAAGAAGGTCTAGATCCTAAGCCTGCTTGAAGGAATGAGCAAGAATCAAAATATCGGCTATTCATAAACAAGGCAAAGAGACAATCCTTATCTTGTAAAATTCTCCATGCTTGTTTAGCCAAAAGAGCTTGATTGAAGATTTGGATGTCTTTAAAACCTAATCCTCCTTGAACTTTAGGAATGCATAGTTTATCCCAACCTATCCAATGCATTTTCCTCTTGTTCTCGACAGTGTTCCACTAGAAATCAGCCATAGCCGAGGATAACTTTTCACAAGTAGATTTAGGTAATTTAAAGCAGGTCATGGAGTAAACCGGCATCGCCATAGCAACTGATTTCAATAACACTTCTTTTCCACCTTGGGATAGGATCTTTGAAAACCAGCTTGACATTCTAGCTTTCATTTTGTCTTGGATGTAAGAAAGCATTTCCACTTTCGAACCGCTAAAACATTCCGGAAGACCTAGGTAAGTACCAGCACCTCCTTCGTTGAATATTCTCATCCTGTCTTGAATTTTTTTCCTCACAACCGGATCCACGTTAGCTCTAAAGGTGATGGAAGATTTTTCCAAGTTAATGATCTGACCTGTAACACTGCCATAAAGAGACATAATATCTTGAATGGTCGCACACTGCTCTTCTTCAGCTTTGATCATAAACAGACTGTCATCGGCAAATAACAAATTATGAATAGCAGGACCATCAGGAGAAAATTGAATACCATTAATTAGACCAGATCGTTCAGCACAGTTGAGAAGATAGGTTAAACCTTCAGTACACAACACAAAAAGAAAAGGAGACAAAGGGTCACCTTGCCTTATTCCTCTCTCAAGAATAATCAAACCATACGGTTGCCCGTTGATCAGAACTGAATATGTTACAGAGGATACACAAACCATAATCAACTCGATCCATTTCTGGTGAAAACCTAGAGCCAAAAGCAACGCTTGGAGATAAGACCACTCAACTCTGTCATACGCTTTTGACATGTCTGTTTTCACCGCCATAAACTCCTTTGAGATACGTCCGTGAGTCCTCAATCCATGGACAGCTTCATGAGCAATTAAAATGAACTTTGTTTTGTAAGTTATTATATGAAATGTCATTACAAATAACAAAGAATAATTGAAATAGAAAAAGATATAATAGTCTTTTAAAATTATTGATTAGAATATGGAAAATATGTATTTTGCATTAAAATTATTATTTATTATTTAATTTCTTAATTATTTGTAATACTATATATTTTAAAATAATAATCAATTCATATCTTTTCAAAAAAAAAAAATATTCAAAATCTTGCTATATTTGTCACTATAATTTATTATATTTTATTTGAATATATATCAAAACAAAAATTGAAAAATATTTTACTAATTTTATAAAAAGTTAGACACAAGAAAACTATTTTTTGAAGAGTTCGTAGACTAACCACAAAAACTAGAGTCATAGTTATGTTTTCAAGATTATAAGTTTTTGCGGGTTAGCCCGAATAATATTTTAGTTCATTGCAAAACGGGTTAAATAGATAAATTATTACAAATTGACAGTTTTATCTATAATCATTAGTTAGCCATATTGTAAAATTCAGATAAAAACAATTTTCTTAAATTTTAAAACAATTTCCTTAAAAAAAATTACTCCGCGCTATAATTAGCGCGGGTTAAATCCTAATTCCTAATAACTTATTATTTGGAAGAAACAATAAAACGTTTGTCATGACTCATGAGACAATGCATAGCTAGAGAGTTTCACAAACGAAGTTTTAAACGCCCAAAACGCTTAATTCTTGCAGTTGAAATAACAGAAACAAGCGCGGCCGCGTTTGTCCTGATGGCACGCTCCATGGCGAGCGTCTTCCCAGTTGATACATTGGCGATCGCAGTGGCTTCGTCTCCGTGCACCTCCCCGACCACGTTTGACTGTACCTTTGACAGATCTTTGCTTCCGCTACTTTCAAACCTGCGTTCAAATTTAATCGCATTTCTCATTAACATACATTTTTATTCCATTTATGCTAAACAATATTTATATCAACATATATGTTGTTATGTATAGTTAGAATATATTAGTGTCACTGAACTGACCAGTTGGAGAGTGGAGAAGGAAACAGATGCAGAGAAGTGCAACAAGAGTGAATGACTTTGTCATTTTTCTCCTCTTTGTATAACCTTTTATTCTTATTCTTGGTGTTGTGTGGTTTAACATAAGGCTATACACTAGGGTTTATATAGAGATGGAGAGTACTACTACTTAAATCAATTAGGCGACTATTAAGGAAATTCACATGGGTTAATTAATTAATTAGTTAAGGTTAATCAATCATGTCTGTGAACCAAATCTTCATTTCGTCAACAAATTACGAAAAATAAAAATCCTAGAATGACATTAGAAAAGTAGGAGTTTATTGTGTGTTACTTGACAAAGACAACTTTAGTAAGACTAGTAGTACTTGTAACTTGTATAAAAATTACTCAAACAACATAGTATTTCAAACAATTTTAATATACTTTACGATTTACAACATTATTTTTGACTTAGAAGTCAATGAAATTTAACATACAACTTACCAAATAAATATCGATAGATCTTGTTAATTATTAAGAAAAGAAAGAAAAAAAAAATCACTTCGGAACATCAATAGAATACCGTTCTATGTTGATGCTCAAATCACTTACGATTCTTCAGATTTTGTCCACATTAGTCACATCATGATGTAAATATGTGTGTTAAAATAATTTGATGTAAATATGTTAAAATTATGTGTGTTAAAATAATTTGATGTAAATATGTTCTTTAGAAGGATCTCATTATTTGCTTCAATGAATTAATCTGAAAAGAACCAGTTAATCGAGTGATTGAGTTCGACGTAAGAGCCCCATATTTAAAACAAAAAAAATCCACTGATATTGGCTAAATAAAAACTGCCAATTATAGGTTACTATATGAGTTTAAAATCAGTTAACTTATTTAAATCAACCAATTAAGACTAATGGTGATCACCAAGAAGTTGTACCACAAAACTCATGCAGAGTATTATTTGGTTTTTTTTATTAGTCAAATCTGTACATTACAAAAAGATTATTAAGAATTCATGATCAAACTCCATGTGATTAATTAAGAACTTGGTGCGCAATAAATTTGAAGAATCACTGGTGATTTGGCGAGCAACATACAAGGGATCATGCAGGATTTTGTTTACGTTGGGAACTTAGAAGTGAACTTTATAAGAAGTATTTGGAAAAGATCAAATGTGGACGGTTTTACTTTTGTGAAACATTGTGCGACGCGTAATTTTCTCAATATTTTTTAATGTACATGATCTAAATTATCAAATTAATTTTCATTTTTACCATACATCAAACATGTAAACTAATATCTTATATAGAGCTTTACATTATGATCATCTAGCGTGTTAAATATTGTTATAAAGGCTGTCATGAAGAGAAATGCTTCAATGAAATAGTAATTTCATCGCCTAAGATGTCCCAATTAGCTTTGAAAAATTCAGAAGGGAATCCTTGGTTTTGTTATTTGCCATTCCGAAGAGATTTTTTTTTTTGATATCTTGCGATGAGAAAAGTGCTGACATTGCTGTGCGGCTGTGACTTGAGCTGCGGAATGTGAGGAGGTGATTTAGTGTCACTTTTTGATCTGTTGATGAAGGAGAGTGAGTTGGACACACGCCCGGCCCTTACGTAAAGCATATAAAGCATGAACTTTAGGCTACATATAATAATTTACTTTGAAAGTCATATTTTAAATTTTTTAATTCAGTGTATTGGCCTCAATTCTCCTCTCCTTTCTCTCCATTTGGTGAGTTCGAATCTCAACTTTTGCCAAATTTAATAAATTTTTTAGATTTTTAGTGTTTCTTTTAAGTTAATTTTTTTTCAAAAGCAGATCCGCTCCGTAAATTTGGTTTACTTATTTGATTGCATATGTGATATGTCTATTAAAAAAACTTTAATTATAATTCGTGTATGACTTGTTTGTCAATACACATATATCATTTTAAAACAATTTTTTCTTATTCTGTCTACTTAGGAGATTACTTTGTTTACACATAAAAAAGAGCAATTGATAAAAATACCACATTTTTAAGGTTTTGTTCCAAAAATACCACAATTTTAAAAAAAATTTCTAAAATACCACAAATTTTACCTTTAAAATGCCTAAAAACTATTCTTAATGGGGGAAATCTAAATCCTAAATTGGAAAAGGGGAACTCAAATATAAAGTTTTAACTTTACTTATAATTTTTTTTTGGGTAAATATGTTTTTTCACAAAATAATTTGTGGTATTTTTGGAAATTTTAAGCTAATGGTGGTAAGTTTGGAACAAAAACTTGAAAATGTGGTATTTTAAGGCATTACTCTAAAAATAATAAAATGATACTCATAATACAAACTGAAACTAGATTACTAATATAAAGAAAAATCTACAACACCGAAAACTTCTTAACCTAAAAAAATTAAAAATTAACCAGGACCACAATTTTTTTAAAATGCTTTAGGCCACACTAAACTTAGGACCGGCCCTGGCTGGACACATAACATTCTTGAAGTGCCAGTAGTTCGTGAGAAGAAAAATACAAATTTATATATGATTTTTTGGTTCCATTTTAATATGAAAATGAAAATGGATGGCATTTACAACCAGTGCCGTGCCAACACATTTAGAGGCCTAAGGCCATTTATAAAATTGTGGCCCTTTATAAGTGTATAATTTTTACAAATTGTAGAATCTGAAGATAACTATAAAATCTATATCGTTGAAATGTAAATTAAGTAATGTTTATTAAATGAGTCAAAAAAGATAATAGGTAATAGTTAAAATATATATATAGGACATTTTAATAGTGTTAAATTAGTTTGTCTGAAAAAAATATATGAAAATAGCAAACACCTATCAAAACATATAAAAATGGTAGAATAACAAAGAATTTGTGGATAAATAACATTAAGTTATTAGATTTATAAAGGAGGATAAACAAATTAAATTATTTAGGAATTCATTTGTATGTAACAAAGTTTTAAAAACTAAAATCATGATTTGAAAGTAAAAATTACCATTACAAGACTTGAACTCGTGAATACAAAAACTCATAGAAGCTTTAACAACAAAACCTTTCACTAACTTCACTAATATTGTTATTGAGAATGTGGCCTAAAAATTGAAATTATAGATGTGGCCTAAGGCCATTGCCTTTTTCCCGGAGGCACGGCTCTGTTTACAACGTACAGCCCTAAGTCTATTATCTCAATGAGCAATCGTTCAAAAAATAAATATGAATGTGTTAGGTAATATCATAAAAAGGAAACGCCTGCAGCCCACGTGACAAGTTTCACTGTCCCTTGGTGTTTGATTAGATACTTCTTCTACTTTTACTATTTTTGTCTTCACACCATCGAATTTGAGTATTTATCATTTTGCTAATTGGACTTGTAAAAATTCTTGGTTCACCCTTTATTCATCCCATTTTATTAGTCGATCAAAATTTGTCATCTAATTTATTTAAACAAAATAAAAATTAATATTATTTTAACAAAAGTTATGGTGATAATTATGTCTACTACTTATATTTGAGTTTAGGATTTACGGTTTAAAGTTTAAAGTTTAAAGTTTAGATTTAGAGTTTAGAATTTAAGCTTTAGGGTTTATGATTTATGGTTTAGAGTTTATGGTTTATATCTTTTGATTAGAGTTAATAGTGATACATGAAAAGAAAAAAGTATAAGACCAAGGTTAGGGTTAAGTGACTTACTTTAAAAGTTTAAGATTTTTAATGACTAAGTTTAATTGTTTTATTTGGATAATATCAAATTTTTTATTTTCTGTGATAAAAAATCAATTTACGTTAATTGTTTTATTAAGATAATATTCATTTTTATTTTGTTTTAATAAATTAGATGGCATATTTTGATTGGTTAGAAAAAGAGGTGAATAAAAATGTTCACCCTAGGGGTGAACCCAAGAATGGTTCAGTTGGAAATTTTTTTGGGTTCACCCTTTATTCATCCCATTTTTTTCTAGTCAATCAAAATATGCCATCTAATTTATTTAAACAAAATAAAAATTAATATTATCTTAACAAAAGTTATGGTGGTAATTATGTCTACTACTTATATATGGGTTTATAATTTATGGTTTAGAGTTTAAAGTTTAGATTTAGAGTTTAGAATTTAAGTTTTAGGGTTTATGGTTTAGAGTTTAAAGTTTAGGGTTTATGTCTTTTGATTAGGGTTAATAGTGATACATGAAAAGAAAAAAGTATAAGAACAAAGATAGGGTTAAGTGACTTACGTTAATAGTTTAAGGTTTTTAATGACTAAATTTAATTGTTTTATTTGGATAATATCAAATTTTTATTTTCTGTGATAAAAAATCAATTTACGTTAATTGTTTTATTAAGATAATATTCATTTTTATTTTGTTTTAATAAATTAAATGACATATTTTGATTGGTTAGAAAAAAATAGATGAACAAAGAGGTTCAGCCTGGAATGGTTCTTGGACTTGCACTTAGATTTATTCAAATAATTGTCCGACATATAGCATTATCCATGCGTGATGGGTCCTTCTATCTCGGCTTCTCCCCGTCTATGAGTCTATCACATTTATTGCACCATTTCTGAAACTTAGCCGTCAGATTTTTTTTTTGTTTGTGTAAACTAAATGGGTTTGTCAAGCCATATTCAAGATATTATGCTTTGGTGTGTAATATAAGTATAATCAAACTATTCGATTATGATTTTTTGGCGTTTGATTACAACTAAATTCTACTTTTTTTTTAATTAATACTCCTAGTAGTAGATTGTTTAATCTCTCTGCCTTCGAGGCAATTTTGTATTTTTGTGTTACGACGTGTACGGACTATATAAGCGCACCTCTAGGCTGGGCCAATTAGATGAAAATGGGCCTGGGTCCACATACAAGCAGACCGATATATCGTTGAGCACCACGTGTCCCATATGATTCCCCGTATCAACTAGCAAGAGTATGGGAGAAACCAGAGTCGTCCATTTTGGTTCAGTGATGTTCATTGTCAGACAGAGACACCTATGCCTTGGTTGGTAAA
Source organism: Eutrema heterophyllum (assembly GCA_002933915.1). Lineage (NCBI taxonomy): Eukaryota > Viridiplantae > Streptophyta > Magnoliopsida > Brassicales > Brassicaceae > Eutrema > Eutrema heterophyllum. The sequence goes on along the minus strand of PKMM01050542.1, from coordinate 339,406 downwards.
ACTTTCACATGATCTTTTGTAAGATATTTTTTTATTGTTCAATTTTCAAAGTTTAATTTATCCCCTTGTAAAACATAATGTTTGTTATATTATTCTTTTAGAATTTGGCATTTTGACTATTTTTAATAGTTATTCGTTTTTTAGAGTTTGTCGAAAAGAGTAAAGATATTTAGATTTTTTTTTCTTACGAAAATGAATTAAAAACCAATATCTTTTCTAATGAGAATAAGGAACCCAATAACAGTTTCAAACATAAAATTATAATCCGCAGATTATTGAAACTGTAATTTCCTAGTTCAAACAGAAAAGAGAAGTAAAAAAATTATAGGATAAATATAGAACAGATTTTCGATGATAGAAGAGCAATTTAGCTCCTCACTGATCAGCAATCCTCGTTTCTTCCTTCGATTTCAAACGAGAGATCACATTAATCAAAACCAGAGAATACGAATAAGGACTCTACTTTCCGGTCCTGTCCGATCTTCTTCTATATATATATATCCTCGTGTTCATGATTGTTCCTTTTAACTATCTCGGTGTTTTTGCTCCTGAATATTTATAAAGTTTTCACCTTTGGAGGTCTCACAAAACGATTTTGCTTTATTTTGTTTAGCTTTAAGCAATGTTGCATCGAGTTTCTTCTCCAGAATTGGATCAAAGTCTCTTTGTCCTTTTTGGGGATTTTTAGTCATGAACTTCTCAGTTTTTTTTCCTTCCCGTTTAGTGTTCTGAATCTTCTAGTTGTCTTCCAGTGATCTGAAAACCTACCCGGATTTAACTATTTATCTGGTTCAAACTCATCCTGATCCAAACTCATCTTGATCCAAACCTTGTTCGGTTCATATTTAGAAAGTATAACCTCTTTTCTTTTTTTGGCAACACTCTTGCTCATTTCTATGTTTTATAAGATTTGTTACCTGCCGAAGATAATTCCATTGATCTCTGAAGATACAGTCTCCCTTGGTACTTACAAGAGTTAGATTTTTTTGTCTTGATACAATGAATTTCTGAGAGACACTGTCTATTTACATCACCTGTGTAGTCAAAAAGTTTTTGTTCGAATCGGACGTTTTATCATCTGGGTTCGCCAAAAGTTTCCTACTTTCCGAGAATTACTTTATTCTACGAGTACTAATGTGCTGTTTCACTTTACTGGTATGATTTTACTAACAAGCTATACGATTCTGTTCCGTTTCATTCCAGGTTAAAAAAAAAAATGGATTCTTGTTGCTACTTTGGCTTGGGGACAAACACTGTCTTGCCCAAAGACAGTTCGAAGAATGTAGAGAACAAATTTTGGGGTGAGAAGATCAAAGGAAGCTTCTTTAAACCTTTTGCGTCAGATTCAAGTTCCAAGAAGTCCAGAAATCGTAAGCCGAGGCCCGGTGTTGCTTACGCGATTGCTACTTCAAAGAATGCTAAAGAGGCTTTTGTAAGTTAATGACCAGATTCATCAATACACTTGATAACTTGTCTAAGATACTTGTCTTAGAGATTCCCTTTAATTGATTGGTTTGTGATGGTTTTTGTTTTCAGACAGTACAGCCTTCGATGTTCGAGAGAAGAAAAGCAGATCCCAAAAATGTGGCTGCAATCATTCTGGGAGGAGGCAATGGAGCTAAACTCTTTCCTCTTACAAAGCGAGCAGCAACACCAGCTGTGAGTAATTATATCATTTACTGATTCGGAAGATAATGTTGTGCAAACGACAAGTCTTTGGTTTTCTGATTCTTCAAACACAATTGTGAAACAATATTTGCAGGTTCCTGTAGGTGGATGCTATAGGATGATCGATATCCCGATGAGTAATTGCATTAACAGTTGCATAAACAAGATTTTCGTGCTGACTCAGTTTAACTCGGCTTCCCTCAATCGTCATTTGGCTCGTACTTATTTCGGGAATGGCATTAACTTTGGAGATGGTTTCGTTGAGGTAAATATAACAATATGGTTTCTTCGAACGCCTTCTCGATTTTTTTCTCTGGATTCGATGAATTAAGCAACGGTAATTTACTTGACACAGGTTCTAGCTGCTACACAAACTCCTGGTGAAGCCGGGAAAAAGTGGTTTCAAGGAACAGCAGATGCTGTGAGAAAGTTTCTATGGGTGTTTGAGGTACGAAGAACTATCATTTTACCGGTTTTATCAGGCATTAAAAGTCTGTTCCTTTGTGATTCTTTGAAATGGTCTGAATCTGTTGATCTCTTATATTATAGGATGCTAAGAACAGGAACATTGAGAATATTATTATCTTGTCTGGAGATCATCTCTATAGAATGAATTATATGGACTTTGTTCAGGTAATATAAGCATAAAATAAAACAAATTCCTCTTAATAGTCTTAAACTATTTTTGCTAACTAGCTCTAAACACTATGCATTGGACAGTACCATGTCGATAGAAACGCGGATATTACTCTTTCGTGCGCACCAGTAGGTGAGAGGTTAGTTTCTTTAGCACTATGATGTGCGTTTGGTATGATTTTGGCTTTACGTTTCCAACCTTTTTGACTTGATTCTGAATACCGGTTTTGTGAATTTTCAGCCGTGCATCGGATTATGGACTAGTGAATATTGATCGAAGCGGACGTGTAGTCCATTTCTCTGAGAAACCAACTGGCATCGATCTGAAATCAATGGTACAGTTTTATCTCCGAATCTTACAAGTTACAAAACATCCATAAAACAAATATTATTTCTGTTGTTTTTTTAACGATTATAATGTTAATGCAGCAAACCGATACAGCTATGCTTGGACTGTCTCATCAAGAAGCAGCAGAATCTCCGTACATTGCATCAATGGGAGTTTATTGTTTCAAAACCGAAGCTTTGCTGAAACTTCTGACATGGCATTATCCGAGTTCCAATGACTTTGGGTCTGAAATTATTCCTGCAGCTATAGGAGATCACAATGTTCAAGTAAAAAAAAAAGAAGCTCTATCTTTTAAAATAATTATGTGAGTTCTATTGCAAACGATTTAATCAAACTGTCTTCTTTAGGGATACATCTACAGAGACTATTGGGAAGATATCGGAACTATAAAGAGCTTCTATGAAGCTAATCTTGCTCTTGTCGAAGAGGTTAGTTTGATTAATACTCAAAAAATGTTTCTAACTTTTGATTTTATCTTCGATCCAGTCTCCCAACTATTGTTCTTTCGTTCTTGTTTTACGCAGCATCCCAAGTTTGAGTTTTACGATCAGAATACGCCTTTCTACACTTCTCCTCGGTTTCTACCACCCACCAAAACTGAGAAATGCCGTGTAAACATATTTCTCTTTACGCAGAAATCCCTTTCTTTAGCCTGTGGATCTTGAGTAATGATTCACTAATTGGTATGATCCTTTTGATGATTATGCAGTTTGTAGATTCGATAATCTCACACGGATGTTTCTTGGGAGAATGCAGCATCCAACGTTCCATCATTGGTGAAAGGTCACGTCTTGACTATGGTGTTGAGCTTCAGGTGTGAATCATCGATCGAAAAGGACCGAGCTTTAAGGACATTCAAAAACTGAGTCTGGTTTTTCATGCAGGATACTTTAATGATGGGAGCGGATAGTTACCAAACCGAATCTGAGATTGCGTCACTGCTCGCGGAAGGCAATGTTCCAATTGGCATTGGCCGAGATACAAAGATCAGGTAACAACCAGTAATCTCGATATTCTTGTCTGAAATGATTCTTAAACTATGTGTTATTGTTTATTACATTGAAGGAAATGCATCATTGACAAGAATGCAAAGATCGGGAAAAACGTGATGATCTTGAACAAAGATGTATGCTTTCTTTTCCATTCTTGATTCTTTTAGCGTTTTCTGTCTTTTAAGATCAGTAAATATCAAGACTTTTGAGAGATTCAACATTCTTAACGTTAATGGGTTTTTGTTTTGCTTTCAGGATGTTCAAGAAGCTGACAGGCCAGAGGAAGGATTCTACATTCGATCTGGTATCACTGTGATTGTCGAAAAGGCCACCATTAAAGACGGGACTGTCATATGAACGGAACGATCATAAGACCGAAATCAACAATCTACCGGAAGTTTGAGGTGTTCTGACCGGGGTTAAAAAGGAAAAAGAAAGATAGTTCCGACAGTGTTATGTAAATTATAAGAGTTTCAAGAGATAGAATCATACAACTTAGAACCAAAAGAACGTTTAAGCTTTACAACAAGAGTGATCGGCTGGTCATCATGAGAAATAAATAAATAAAGCTATCTACATCATGAGAAATAAATAAATAAAGCTATCTACCTTTTTTGGCAATTTCTATTTTACTTTTAGAAGTTCTCGACTAATAATAGAGGTTAAATTGACATGTGACAAATATTGGGGTTACGACGTCAATTTACTTCTTTGGGTTGTTTTGTCGAAAATATTGAAGGGGTTGAGTTGATATTGACAAAAGTTTGAGGTCAAATAACTCAAATTAAATCCAGGTGTATTCTTTCGTAAGTAAATAAATAAACCAACGAGGAACTATTAAAAAGAAAATCTGACAAAAAGGTGAAAACGGATGGATCAAAAAGGCAGATTCTAACGATAACCAAACCAAGAGGTAGGAAAAACAAATCAAGCACAAGTCGGATCAAAAACCAAACATCTTAGGTGTTGGTGGCACGAGTGTAGATCTGCTGGCTCGAATGAGCAGCGACCATCCTGATCAAACCTTTTGCCATTAGCTCCCTAATCGCCCTCCTTGCTAGTGACCCGCTTATCTGTATTTTAAACAATATAAAAAAATACGGAAAAAAATGTCAGACAAGGGGAAACAGAAACATAATATAGGTTTGAAGTGTTGGGCAAGCTCGAGGTTGACAACTTATTACATACAACATTTGAAACTATGTATGTGGAAGCAAAGAACCAACTCATGTTCACAAGCAACATCATACGTACATACAGTTTCTCTTTCTGTAAAATTGATTGAAATAAAAGATGATACTACTGTCACCAAACAATATTCACTATTTGATTGATTCTGTAGAAGCTCAACAGATTCGTGATACTTGTAGTAATGTAACAATAAATCAAAGCCCCTAGGGAATAGAAGTAAGAATTAGAGATATACAAATAGAAAAATTGAAAAAACATTTACTTACCCTCATACGGTCAGAGAGAATGGAAGGGGTGATGAGCTTGAACTTGGGAGCTTCAGTGAGAAGCTTGTCATAAGTAGCCTGATCAAACAACACCATGTTGTTCACCTTCTCCTTTTGCTTTCCCTTGCTCCACTTCTGTTTTTGTTTCAAAAAATCATACCATCAAAACAACAACAATCAATTAAGCACAATGAACAAAAATGAGAGTTAATCAACAAAAACATCAAATCCTCATAATGTTAACAGCTTCAACTTTAACATATCACAGAAACCTAAATGTAACTAACAAGAATCAGATCTTTACACAATTCCAATGGAACCTAAATTCTTGAGTAGACGAACCTTCTTCTTCTGCTTTCCACCTCCGGATTTCGCCGGCTTCGATGACGGCGGCGGAACCTTATCCTTCTTCGGTGCCTGTAACCAGAAAACGTAAACAACGATTCATACGAGAGAGAGAGAAACAATAAACATAGAGATGCTTAGAGAGAGAGAGACATAGATATACCATGTTGACTTGGACGGAGACGGAGGAGCGAACGGATGGATAGTAGAGGTGATGAAAGATGAGAAGGAGGCGGACTAACGATGAGGTTTGCTATTTTAATCTTTAGGTTTCAGCTTACTGTGTATACATTACATTACAGGCTGCTTAGCTATATTAAAAAGCCCATATAAAAAAGGCCCATATAAGTTTAGTTGGACAATTAAGTGTGCCGATATATTGAATTTATCGAGATAAATCGGCTTCTCCTTCATTTGGTGTTTGCGTCTTTCGTCAGAGATCTGCTCGTTTTTCGCTCCATTTGGATATCATTTACTCATCTCCCGTAAGTGCTTTCAATTTTTTGCAAGTTTCTAATCAAAGATCTGAGATTTTTCTTTTTTTTGCCCTTTTTCGGACGATTCTTATCATGTGATTTTTGCTCACTTGTTTGAATCGTTTTAGATTTCACCGATTTGAGTTTCCAGATCTGAATTTGAGCGGTTTTTTGTTTGTTTATTTTTGCGATTTATTGGACTCATTTTGTAGAGAGTTGCTGTTTACTAGGATTTTGATTCCCTGAGATCGATTAGTTAAGAGAGAATCAATTGCATTTTCTAGATTTATATCTTTAACAGCTGCTAGTTTTCCTTCTCTGGGTTTTGCGTTGAGATACGATTTCGAGCAGATCTTTGTTTCTGCGAGTATGTTTCTGGGTTCATCTTCGAGAGTCGTATGGGTTCGCTGGACAAAACGTGACCGCACAAGTTGAAAGCTTGTTATGTGCTTTTACTGTTTAGAGATTCTGTGTTAATGTTCATTTCGGATAAAGAAACCTGGGATGTGATTTTTTTTTTTTTTTCGTAGATAAGGTTCAGAGATATTAAAGCTAGGCTTCATAACGACCATTTCATACGTAATCCAAATTTTGTGATTGTATTGTGTGCTTTGCTCTACTATAAAGCGAGAAACAATTCAAGTACTCAAGTTGTAATACAAAGAGTGAGTTTGACTATGCTCAACTGTTTTTTTGTTTATTCTCTAGGTCTCAATATCACATTAGATGGATGGAAACGGAGGTGATAGTGGTTCAGTGGCCACGCCTGTTCAACAGCGAGCACATGAGGCATGGAGGATTTACCAACATTATCTAGACAAGACTACACCTCATGCAACTTACAGGTGGATCGGAACTCTTGTCGTCGCGCTTATCTACTGTTTGAGGGTTTACTATATTCAGGGATTCTACATCATCGCCTACGGTCTTGGAATCTACCTTCTTAACCTGCTTATCGGGTTCTTGTCCCCTCTTGTTGATCCTGAGGCTGCTGGGGTCTCTGATGGGCCTTCTCTCCCTACTAGAGGTTCTGATGAGTTCAAGCCTTTTATTCGCCGACTCCCTGAGTTCAAATTCTGGTAATGCCATGTCAAATGACCTTAAATGCACGTCTCATGTGCCTTGTTGATTTTTCGTATTTGCTAATTGCCACGTCAAAGTCCTTCACAGTAACGTATGGTTTCGTATTCATCACGTCTTCATGATGTGAAATGCATGTCGAGTGGAGTATCATCTTCTTTGTCGCTACATTGCTGCCTTATATGGGGTCATGATTGATAATGATTTTTAATTTCTGGAAACCTTTAGGATTTCTCACAAGAACCAGCTTTCTTTTACTGATATGCCATTGCCTACAATATCTGTGATGAAAGCATGTCTCCACGCACATTACATTCTTTTTGCATTTTAGCATTTTCTATCTTACAGTCTTTCACAACTGATCATGGTAGATATAGAATCACTAATATGCGACCGTTAAGCTTTCTTGTCTCAATACTTGTTGCATTCTACAGTTACGGTATCAAATTTTAGGTGATGGGTTTACTATAGAAAGTTTCAGTTTTTTTTTTTTTTTCTTAAAGGTAAAAACATAAGATGCCATTGTGTTTTGGCTATACTTACTTACTTGCATTGTGATCTCAGGTACTCCATGACGAAGGCTTTCTGCATTTCGTTTCTCATGACATTCTTCTCGGTATTTGACGTTCCTGTGTTCTGGCCAATCCTGCTTTGCTATTGGATCGTTCTCTTTGTTCTCACCATGAGACGCCAGATCTCCCACATGATCAAGTACAAGTACATCCCTTTCAGCTTCGGAAAACAGGTAAAAACTTTAATAATTTGCAGTGTTTAGTCTTGTTAACTCCTTCATTTGTCTCATCCACATTCATATCGGTCGATACAGAGATATTGCATCAGAATATATTGTAGATTTTGAGATTAATTAGGCTAATTCCAAAATAAGGTCTATTATGACGACTATGGTTGTTTGTTTGTGTGGCAGAAATATGCCAGCCGGAGCACCAGCGGCTCACGTGCGGACTGATCTGACTAATGCACTAACCGTTGGTGGTCACTTTTGTCTTTGCAAACAAGAAAAAAAAATTGTTTAGAAAATCATTTTGGACTATTTGTTACATTGACAAAACTATGCTTCTACAAGTGAAAGAATTAGAGGAAGTAAAGAAAAAAACAGGATGGAAATTAAATTTGTTTTAGCTCGGAGGAAAATTGTTCGTGTTTGTTTATTCATCAGTTTGCAAGACTACCACTTCTGTAAATATGATTTGTTTCGTTGCCTTGCTTTTTTCAAATTCAATTCATTTTCCCCCAAACCGGCCTACTCCGTCGGCTAAACCGACTCGTTATCCTCTAGATAGTATCTTCTGACGATAGTCCCAGGATGCCTCAAACTCGGCAGCCGTTTCTATCTCAGTAACGCAATTTATGAATTCGGATGAGACTGATAGACGTGAGCAAGTTTCTCCTCGGGGCTTGGCTGAAACGAAGGCGAGTCTGACTAAAGACTTGAGAAACAGCAACCTGTATCAGCCAAGTCTGGAAAAGCCACGCAAAGGAGGACTCAGACTCGTTGAGTATGAGAGCACAACCAAACAAAAGAGGCAGTCCATGATGGTTGAAGCCGGTGAAGGCAGCAAATGGCACTTGATACCCTCCTGTAGGTGGTATCGCCAAAGTAGGTGTAATTTGGATCCGCCCAGAAAACATTTCCACCATCGTCCTCCATTGCATACAAGAAACCTGGATTCTCGAGCTGCTTACGTTTCAGATAGTTCAATACATGCTTCCCAGGGTCCTCTCTCGCTCCATACTCCTCTTTTATTTTTACCTCCTCCCGGTCCCACCGATCCTGCCATTATCATCAACATCAAATTCATCTGAAATGGAAAGTTTCGGGTATCTCAAGGAACAAAATTTTGTACCTTGCACAAGACAATAAGTACGGGAAAACCCCAGAATGAAGTTGAGTCTCTGCACTAAACAAGTAAAAATTTAGACAGACTTGACAAGATGTAGAAACCGCCCAGAGGATTTAAGAGCATGATACCAGCGATTATAGCCATTTACAAATATTTCTCTCCCTCTTCCGTTTTTTTAGGTTTCTTGAAGTTTGGGCCTGAGAGAGAAAATGGGCTTCCTTTTTAAGAACCCAATTTAAACCAACCCAATCAAGGTTAAGTATAATTAGATTCTTGGGCGATAATTTCTGTTTTCTCGCTCCACTCTGTTTTCTTGCTCCACATTTCTTCTCTTTTCTTGAATCTATCAGCATGAAGAACTCACTGGAAGCGACTTCGACGCCGACGCTTCTAAAGAAGAAACCCTTCAGTGTCTCTCACGAGTTCCCATCAAGCAACACCCAATTCTTCAACGCACATCCCAAACGTTCAACACCCTCGTTTCACCTCCGCCAGGCCCGTCTTAATAATATTGACAAACCTTAGACAAAATATGAAATATTGACATTTTATTTATATCATAAAAATTTAACAAATTTTAAACATTAATGATTAAACGCAGATCGTATTCGTATACGTTTTTAGTATCACTATTCATTCGTGCAATGTTTGAACATGACGTTTTGGACATATTTTTATTATAAGATCAATTTCAAATATGTGATTTACATTTCTACGTTGTATTACTCAAGTTAGAAACTCCAAAGCTTTCATAATTAATAACACTTTACACAAACCGAAAAATCTCAATGACAAACACTTTCTCGTCATGAATATTAACTACAAGTTCATACTACAAACAAAATATTGATACATGCTTTAGAATTTTACATTGGGCGATAGTTTTTTCTCATGTTTGATAGATTCATTATGGAGAAGCAACTCATGAGGCATTGGGAAGCATCTGGAGAATAACTTGTGTGTCTTTTCTTTTCTGCAAAACTACAATTAAAGAATCAATCAACATATTAAAGCCTAGAAGAGAAAGATTGATTATACGTTATTTTATTCATAGTCAATTATACATAAGATAATATTGTATTTTGCCCGTAACTCATTTTTACAAAATCTCAATCTTTCTTTTAAAAAGTAAAAATCTAAAAAAACTTCGAGAACATAGTCTACAACAAAGCTAAAGACGAAGTGATCATTTTTTAATTTGTTTTCTTCCATAAAAACTAATATGTTTGATCAAAACCACCGACTCCATAGTATAATTAGAGACGAATTGAATATAATTGGTTATGTAAAACACTTTGCCCAAGTTTTCCAATTTCAAATCTCAAAATTTTTATAGTTTGTTACTAGCATTATAATTTTTGATAAATTATTTTATTAATTATAATAAAAAATAACTATGTGGTTCAGACTTAATAAATGTCTGAATCCACCCCTGGGGACAAGTTCAGAATTAGACTATTAGAGGAAGTAAAACAAAAAAAGACAAAAAACAGGATGGAAATTAAATTTGTTCCCATTTTATAGGTTTTAGCTTGGAGGAAAATTGTTCGTGTTTGTTTATTCTTCAGTTTGCAAGAGTACCACTTTTGTAAATTCTGTTAGTGGTGAGTTTAGCACTCCCCGATTTAGTCCGGTTTGAATCTAGACCGGTCTAATTGATCCCGGTTGACGACGGTTCGAACCCGGAAGGAAATCCACGAAGCGAACGTTAACCAGCGAGTTCGGTAAGAATCCGAAAGAATGCCGAACTCATCGAGAATCATCCTTGAACCAAGATCAACGAATCAGTCCCGATCGACAACGGTTCAAGTTCGGTGAAAAAGTCCACAAAGCGACTGCCAAACCTTCGAGTCCGGTAAAGACCAAACTCATCGTGAATCATCCTTGAACCGAGATCGGCGAATTAGTCCCGATCGACGACGGTTCAAGTTCGGTAAAAAAGTCCACAAAGCGACTGCCAAACTTTCGAGTCCGGTAAAGACCGAACTCATCGTGAATCTTCCTTGAACCGAGATCGGCGAATCAGTCCCGATCGACGATGGTACAAGATCGGTAAAAAGTCCACGAAGTAATTACCGACCTACGAGTCTGGTGGTCCCAACTCATCGCTGTCAAAACCCACTTCAGGGGCGCACGTGAAAAGTAAAAGGGAAAGATTTAATTAATCATAGGCTTAGCAAAGCCTAACCTAGATTCCCCTATAATTTGTAGTGGTCTCGACAAAGCCTGATCTAGATGCCCACTATATATCCCATCGACGTCAGTACCGACGTCATCACCATGTGACCACACCATTTACTCGTCCACTATAAATAGGGAGAGAACATAAGAAAAAAGAAAACAATTTTTAGAGAGAGAGAGAAGAAAGAGAAAGTTCAAAGATCGACTTCTTTTTCTTTGCCGACCTCAAAAACCCTTTGTAATATCACTGCGTTCGATTGAATAAAACGAGATCCCGATCAATTTATATCCTTCATTTATTCTTGTGTGATTTCTACGATCAACAATTGGCGTTAGAAGGAGGGGGCGAACCTCCGATCAACAAATTTTGGATCTCGTTGATTAACTTGGTGATATAAGGATCAATGACCGACTTAATTCTCGGAGGCAAAAACAACACCGGGGTTGACGGCTCCAACCCGACTGTCGAACCTCCTCCGTTAGCTCCGATAGATACCACCACCACGTCGCCACAGCTCGATCAACTCGCTCTTATACATGCCATGGTCGTACAGCTCGAACAGCTCACCAAAAAGAACAACGACACGTATGACGCGTTGATCGCAACGCAGACCGAATTCAAAGATCAGATCGGTGAACTCCAGAGCCAGGCCGTCCTCCGACATGAGGAAGGGACGCCTAACCAAACCGACGAACTTTATTCGCCGAGCTACCGCAGAATCAAAGTCCTATATCCCAACCTTCGACCCAAGGATCCGTCGGGAACAGAGCGCAACACACCGACTAGACGTTTTTGAATCAGGAAATTCAAGGTGTCAAAGAACAGATTCGAGATATGAACTCCAAGATCCATCAAGTAACCAGCTCGGCGCACGAGATTGATCGAGTGATTCAAGAGATTCAGAAAACCCCGTTCACACAACGGATCATCAACATCCCAGTTTGGCGGTTGAAGAAAATAAAAATTACGCCGTATGAAGGACATGCCGACCCTTGTCATTTCATGACTTCATTCAGCATAATGATGAACCGCTTTCGCTTCGACACCGAGGAGGAAAAGGATGCCGCGAAATGTCAACTCTTCGTTGAGAACCTCGGAGGCATCGCATTCGATTGGTTCTCACAATTGGAGGCAAATTCAGTCAACAGTTATACCGAACTATCCACTAAATTTCTGAAGCGCTTCACGATGTTCATTAAGCAGAGGACTCAGAACGCGGACCTTTGGGCCATGGAACAAAAAGAAAGCGAACCATTACGAGATTTCATAAATCGATTCAAGGCGATCGTATCTCATTGTACTATCGTTGACGAGGCCGAAATAGAAGCTCTCTATAAAGCAACCTGGTATAAGTCAGATTTTGACAAGGAGATCAAACGTAATTGGCCCAGCACCCTAGAAGACGCTCTACACAAATCACACATATTCATCCTCGAGGAGGCCGCAAAGGATAAGCAATACGCCCTATCAAAGCAGGTCGCTCTCAAAGAAAAGCCAAGAGAAGATAACCGTGAGCTCCGTAACCACTCCGAACGACGAAAAATGTCACATCAAATCAGCGCCATACAGCCACAACAAGGCTTTAGTAATATGTGGGTTAGGTCGGGAGAAGGCACGAAGGGAACCACAAGCGATCCCACATCATTTTGCGAATTTCATAACAGGTCGGGTCATAGCACCGAGGAATGCCGACGTCTTAAGGATCTGCTGCTTCAGAGTTACAGGAGGGGCGAGATCCCAACTCAAGCTACTCCCCGACCTAATAACAGGTTTCGACGCGGCGGAGATCATCAACGTGATAATACATGCAATTTTACACGAACTATGGATAACGCTGATGCGGAACCCCGAAACGAGGTCAGGAGAAGCAACCAAAGGACACTCGATCCCGAGTGATAATGGGAGCACTCAAGTCTTGCAACTATTTAGTTCGGGCAATTAAGGAATACAACCGATAAGCAACCGCGGCACAACGAAACAACCGTGCTCCGATAAGTGGTGAGCCCATAATATTCACAGAGGCCGATACAATTGGGCTCCATATGCCCCATAACGATCCACTGGTTGTCGAGTTATTCATCGGGGACGTCGATGTCGAGATGGTACTGGTTGACACTGGCAATTCGGTTAATGTGATCTTCAAACAATCGTTAAAACAAATGGATTTCCCGGACTCCGAGATCAAGCCATACATTGAGCCATTGACCGGATTTTCTGGAGAACAAACCATGACCACGGGAACGGTCAAGATACAATCTACGTCGAGGGAACAGCAAGAATGGTGAAGTTCTTGGTCTTAGACAAACCAACGATCTACAATGTCATACTCGAAACGCATTGGTTATATGCAATGAGGGCTGTCATCTCAACTTATCACCAGTGCGTCAAATTCCCGACACCAACCGGAGTTTTCACCCTCAAAGGGAATCAATCGATGTCTCGTTCATGCTACATCAACAAATGCAAATTATGGACTGCACCTCGTACCTGCGTGATCAGCTCGGATATAATTTTTACCGACCAGCTCAAGCGAGAATCGATAATCCAAGTCAGCATTGACGATCTTAAACCCGAAAGGTGCGTAGGCATCGGAGCCGAGCTAGACGAAAGCATTAAAGGCGATCTCATTCGTTTCCTCAAAAAGAATATATTAACATTCGCTTCGTCCGTTGAAGATATGCCTGGAATCGACCCGAAAATCGCTTGTCACGAGCTCAATATCGACCCAACTTTCAAACCTATCAAACAGAAATGGCGAAAACTCAGCCCGGAAAAAGCACAAGCCATCAACGATGAGATCGAACGACTACTTAGAGTAGATTCAATCACCAAGGTCAGAGATCCAGACTTGTTAGCCAACCCGGTTGTCGTGAAAAAGAAGAACGGGAAATGGAGGATTTGCGTCGATTTCACCGACCTCAACAAAGCATGTCCTAAAGACAGTTTTCCGCTCCCACATATCGATAGACTGGTCGAAGCGACCGCGGGAAATGAGGTCATTTCATTCATGGCTGCCTTCTCCGGCTACAATTAGATACTTATGCATCCCGATGATCGTGAGAAGACATCGTTCATCACAGATCGGGGCATCTATTGCTATAAGGTCATGCCGGTCGGTCTTAAGAATGCCGGTGTAACCTATCAGCGACTCGTTAACCGCATGTTCGCAAGTCAGCTCGGGCGGACGATGGAGGTTTATATTGACGATATGCTAGTTAAATCCCTCATCGCTAAAGCTCATGCCGGACACCTCGGCACATGTTTCGACATTCTCAACCACTGAAACTGAACCCCATTAAGTGCACCTTTGGGGTAACATCCGGCAAATTTCTCGGTTACATTATCACTCAAAGGGGAATCGAAGCCAACACAAGGTAGATCTCGACAATCCTCGACCTTCCGTCCCCAACTACGAAGCAAGAAGTACAACGATTAACTGATTCATCTCCCGATCAACAGATAAATGCTTACCGTTCTACCAACTGCTGCGCGGTAATAAGGAACTTGAGTGGGACGATAAGTGCGAGGAAGCATTTAAACAACTCAAAGAATACTTATCGACCCCCCCTGATCTTGGAATAACCCGAAGACGGCGAAACCCTCTACATCGCAATTTCCAACTCGGCAGTCTGCGGAGTCNACACCTCGGCACATGTTTCGACATTCTCAACCACTGAAACTGAACCCCATTAAGTGCACCTTTGGGGTAACATCCGGCAAATTTCTCGGTTACATTATCACTCAAAGGGGAATCGAAGCCAACACAAGGTAGATCTCGACAATCCTCGACCTTCCGTCCCCAACTGCGAAGCAAGAAGTACAACGATTAACTGATTCATCTCCCGATCAACAGATAAATGCTTACCGTTCTACCAACTGCTGCGCGGTAATAAGGAACTTGAGTGGGACGATAAGTGCGAGGAAGCATTTACAACAACTCAAAGAATACTTATCGACCCCCCCTGATCTTGGAATAACCCGAAGACGGCGAAACCCTCTACATCGCAATTTCCAACTCGGCAGTCTGCGGAGTCTTAGTTCGGGAAGATCGAGGCGAACAGAAACCCGTCTTCTATATCAGCAAGTCGTTAGATGGGGCCGAGATGAGATATCCCACGCTCGAAAAGCTTGCACTCGCTGTCGTCGTCTCAGCCCGAAAACTACGTCCTTGTTTTCAATCACATTCGAACGCCGTTCTCACCGATCAAACGATACGAACAATTCTACATAGCCCGACACAGTCCGGCAGACTTGCTAAGTAGGCAATCGAGCTAAGCGAATACGACATCGAATATAAGGGTAGGACAACCATCAAGTCCTAGGTTCTAGCTGATTTCCTTATCGAGATACCCCAAGAATTGACAATCACCGAACTTCATGGAGCGGAGAAATGGCTCCTTCACGTTGATGGCTCGTCATCAAATCATGGTTCGAGCATCGGTATTCGCCTTCAATCACCAACCGGGGAAATTTTGGAGCAATCCTTCCGCCTCGAGTTCCATGCATTGAACAATGAAGCCGAGTATGAGGCACTTCTTGCCGGGCTAAGGTTAGCAAAGGCAATTGGAGCAATGCATATACAAGCATTCTGCGATTCGCAGCTCGTCGCAAGCCAGTACAGTGACGAATACAACGCCAAAAACGATCGCATGGACGCATACTCAAAATTAGTAAAGGAGTTCGCTGCCGAGTTCAATCTTTTAACCTAATCAAGATACCTCGCGGAGAGAACGTGCCAGCCGACGCTCTTGCCGCCCTTGCCTCGAGTTCGGATCCTCACCTCCGACGGTCGATCCCTGTTGAGAGCATCTCACGGTCGAGCATCGAGCCAGCCGAGGCTTGTAACGTTACCACACGAAGGCGTGAATACGACACATTTCCTGCTGCTAATCCTGAGCCACGAAAAGCAAGAAACAGTCCCGATTCCGAGCCTAATATAAACGCCGAAACCGGACACATCCCAAACGACCCAGAACTACGAGATCAGTCGGACGAAAACGAAATATCCGAAGGGATCCATGCCCCTATTTGTTGGACCCGGATTTAGCACCCTAAATCCATGACGAATGGGCAAGCTCGGCGAGATAAAAGAAATGCACAAGTTAAAACGAGCGTGCTGGAAGCAGCGAGCATGCTGAAAGCACCGAGCACGAAGGAAAGGAGGGAGGTCGTTGGGAGCAGGAGCATGCATTTTACCAAGCCAAACGCGCGAACTTGAGATCCTAGAATCAAGCTCAGCATTAAAGATAGAGATTATAGATTTAATTATGCATTTAATGTAAATAATTAAGACTGGGCAGTTACGTTTTCAGCTGGTATCAGTTTGAAACACCAGCCATATTGTAAAGGACCGAATTCTTGGCAAACATAAGAATAAACAACTTTTCTCTCAAATTCTTTTAAGTTATTTTCTCAAAAACATACAACCTGCATGCCGAGAATTGAGGTTGTGAGATTCTGCTCTCACAACTTGGCGCCATCTATGGGGAGAAGCAAAACAATTTCCTTCTTGTAACATGCGAAACTGATCATTCGAAGGAGGATAATGTCGGACACAACAAGTGCAACAGTCACTGCTTCATACGGAGCTATGAATACCTCCATTCCACCATCCCAGCCTGATATCACCGCTCCGACGAGCTCGGACGGAACAACAAACGTTCACATCACCGCCTCGGAAGCGAATTTCACGACTGTTGATCCTTCGGGAGCTGCAGTCTTAACCCAGCAGGCTCCGGATCAAATAGCTGAGATCCAGAACTTGATATCTGTTTTCATAGAATAGAATCGCTCAATAGTAGCTTGCCAAGACGATCTCGAAAGAGCGCCTGAGACAGGCGCGATCGGGCGATCTGTTCTCCGACCTGGAACACAAGCCCCGTTTGCACCAGGACAAGGAGGGTAAATGTTTTCACCTCCACCAGTAACGAGGCTACACTTTTCTGGTTTCGATGCCTCGACCAGCAGAGTGGTCGGCTCAGCCACCACCTCGCGGTTCAGCTCGGTAATATCAGACCCTATATTTACTCCATCTACGATCCAGATCGCGGAAGAAGGAATTCCTTCAATTGCGACATTTCCGAGAGTAGGTCGGACCTCAGATCGATTTGCCAGCCATGATCGTTCTGGGAGCGCCAATGAAGTTGAAGCTCGGGACAATCCCGAAGGGTTCCTTCTCTGGTCTCATTGTATTAACGAGAACGGTTTAGGATATGGCGTCTTGCCTGGGTTCGAGTCAATTAAGAAATACTATGAAGACACCAATGCCGAGCTTCAGCGGATGAGATCGCAGGTCCACGCTGCTCTGAGCTCGACACCTGAAATAGATCGGGTGATTGATGAAGTCAATCAGACCCCGTTCACCTCGCGGATTGCGAGCCCCCAGCTCGGAGATGTCGGGAACATCTGATTTTCCCGATATAACGGACAAACCGACCCCAAGGCATTTATGAGGAGTTTCAATTTCGCTTTCTCGAGGTGCGGCTTCTCGAGAGCGACCTCGAGGTAGCGCGCTGCCGTTTCTTTGCTGAAAACTTGACGGACTCGGCTCTGGAATGGTTTACCTCCTTGGAGCCAAACTCGATTGATAATTTTACCCAGTTTCAAGCATCGTTTTTGAAGCAGTACTCGGTGTTTATCCAAATTGAGGCCTCGAAGGCTGACTTATGGGTACTTACTCAAAAGCAAGGTGACTCGTTGCAAAAGTACATTGACAGCTAAGGCCGTTAAGGCCAAGATTGCCAATTTACATAACCCAACAGCCCTCGAAAGCCCTTCAAAATGAATTGTTAAAATCCTCAAAATTATTCG
This sequence comes from Eutrema heterophyllum, assembly GCA_002933915.1. NCBI lineage: Eukaryota > Viridiplantae > Streptophyta > Magnoliopsida > Brassicales > Brassicaceae > Eutrema > Eutrema heterophyllum. The sequence goes on along the minus strand of PKMM01050542.1, from coordinate 321,549 downwards.
AGGAGCTCACAGTCCGGGAGCCAGTGTCACTGGATGATGCACTACACCGTGCCTCGCGCTGGATCATTCTCGAGTAGGAACTGATGGAATGCCATGAATTTGAAGAAATACTACCATTAAAATGCAAGATACTTGTAAAATAGAACTACGAAAGGCTTGATCCCTCCTTAGGGTACGTAGGCAACCTCACAAGGGTGCAACTATTAAAATAAGAAAAATATTCTCTTAAGCGTGCTAAAAGCAGCCTGAAGTTTCTCAACTTCTATCTACAAGCTAAAAGCTTTACTCCATAAATGAACAACCTTACGAGCTAGAGCATGCTACCAGCTAGCATGACTCGACTTTGCGTCTAAATTGCAAGGTCACAACCTTTCTAGTCTCTAAATGGCAACAACCTTTACGTCTAAACTGTTTAGGTTGCATGCCTGCCTCTAAACGGTTATGAGAGCAGAATCTCACAACCTCAATTCTCGGCTTGCACATTGTATATTCTTGAAGAAAATAGCTTAAAAGAATTTGAGAGAAAAGTTGTTTATTCCTATGTTTGCCAAGAATTCGGTCCCTTTACAATATGGCTGGTGTTTCAAACTTATACCAGCTAAAACGTAACTGCCCAGTCTTAATTATTTACATTAAATGCAGATTTAAATATTTAATCTCTATCTTTAATGCTGAACTTGATTCTAGGATATCAAGTTAGCGCGTTTGACTTGGTAAAATGCACGCTCCTGCTCCCAACGACCTCCCTCCTTTCCTTCGTGCTCGGTGCTTTCAGTATGTTCGCTGCTTCCAGCATGCTCGCTGCTTCCAGCATGCTCGCTGCTTCCAGCATGCTCGCTGCTTCCAGCTTCCAGCATGCTCGCTGCTTCCAGCACACTCGTTTTAACTTATGCTTTTCTTTTATCTCGTTGAACTTGCCCATTCGTTCTGGATTTAGGGTGCTAAATCCGGGTCCAACAGTCGCCCCCAACATCCTTGGTGACGTGTCACTGAGGATGCGGTCCTGCAATCTCGGGATCTGATTGATCTTTAAATTTTGTTCGAATCTGTTGTTGAACTTGTTATGCCGTAGTGGTCCTTTTGGTTGAACTTATGCTCCTGCGAGGGGGCTTAATTTTATTTACTTTGATCTTTAAAAATCTTTTGTTTTTATTCAAAATTATTTATCATTTTCGCCATTTAGAGGCTGACACTTTTCAATGGATCAAAGGCAGTCTTTCAGCCATAGATCCGGGCCGTTTAGAGACCCTGCTCCTAGGTCATTTAGAGACCTAAGGAGCTGACCATGCGATTTTAAGACGCAAGGTCGAAGCCGTTTAGAGGCAGACACTTTTCAATGGATCAAAGGCAGTCTTTCAGCCAAAGATCCGAGCCGTTTAGAGACCCTGCTCCCAGGTCGTTTAGAGACCTAGGGAGCTGACCAAGCGATTTTAAGACGCAAGGTCGAAGCCGTTTAGAGGCAGGCACTTTTCAATGGATCAAAGGCAGTCTTTCAGCCAAGGACCCAAGCCGTTTAGAGATCCTGCTCCCATGTCGTTTAAAGACATAGGGAGCTGACCAGGCGATTTTAAGACGCAAGGTCGAAGCCGTTTAGAGGCAGGCATGCAACCTAAACAGTTTATACGTAAATGTTGTTCTCATTTAGAGACTATAAAGGTTGTGACCTTGCAATTTAGATGCAAAGTCGAGTCATGCTAGCTGGTAGCATGCTCTAGCTCGTAAGGCTGTTCATTTATGGAGTAAAGCTTTTAGCTTGTAGATAGAAGTTGAGAAACTTCAGGCTGCTTTTAGCACGCTTAAGAGAATATTTTTTTATTTTAATAGCTGCACCCTTGTGAGGTTGCCTACGTACCCTGAGGAGGATCAAGCCTTTCGTAGTTCCATTTTACACGTATCTTGCATTTTAATGGTAGTATTTCTTCAAATTCATGGCATTCCATGAGTTCCTTTTAGGTATGTGTCACTGGCTCCTCGAGAGATCCAGCGCGGTGCAGTGCATCATCCAGTGACGCCGGCTCCCGGACTGTGAACTCCTCGAAGAATTTTGAGGATTTTAACAATCCATTTTGAAGGGCTTTCAGGGCTGTTGGGTTATGTAAATTGGCAATCTTGGCCTTAACGACCTTAAAGCTGTCAATATACTTCCGCAACGAGTCACCTGGCTTTTGAGTAAGTACCCATAAGTTAGCCTCCGAGGCCTCGATTTGGATAAACACCGAGTACTGCTTCAAAAACGATGCTTAGAGCTGGGTAAAATTATCAATCGAGTTTGGCTCCAAGGAGGTAAACCATTCCAGAGCCGAGTCCGTCAAGTTTTCAGCAAAGAAACGACAACGCGCTGCCTCGAGGTCGCTCTCGAGAAACCGCACCCTCGAGAAAGCGAAATTGAAACTCCTCATAAATGCCTTGGTGTCGGTTTCTCCGTTATATCGGGGAAATCGGATGTTCTCGACATCTCCGAGCTGGGGGCTCGTAATCCGCAAGGTGAACGGGGTCTGATTGACTTTATTTATCACCCGATCTATTTCAGGTGCCGAGCTCAGAGCGGCGTGGACGTGCGATCTCATCCGCTGAAGCTTGGCATTGGTGTCTTCAGAGTATTTCTTAATTGACTCGAACCCATGCAAGGCGCCGAATCCTAAATCGTTCTCGTTAATATCCTGAGACCGGAGGAGGAACCCTTCAGGATTGTCCCGAGCTTCAACTTCATTGGCGCTCCCAGAACGATCCTGATTGGCAAATCGGTCTGAGGTCCGACCTACTCCCGGAAAGGTCGCAATTGAAGGAATCCCTTCTTCCGCGATATGGATCGTAGAAGGAGTAAATATAGGGTCCGATATTACCGAGCTGAACCGCGAGGTGGTGGCTGAGCCGACCACTCTGCTGGTCGAGGCATTGATACCGGAAAAGTTTAGCCTCGTTACTGGTGGAGGTGAAAACATTAACCCTCCTTGTCCTGGTGCAAACGGGGCTTGTGTTCCAGGTCGGAGAACAAATCGCCCGATCGCGCCTGTCCGAGCCGCTCTTTCGAGATCGTCTTGGTGAGCTACCATTAGGCGATTATGTTATATGAGAACATATATCAAGTTCCGGATCTCAGCTATTTAATCCGGAGCCTGCTAGTTTAAGACTGCAGCTCCTGAAGGACCAACAGCCGTGAAATTCGCTTCCGAGGCGGTTATGGGAACGTTTGTTGTTCCGTCCGAGCTCGTCGGAGTGGTGATATCAGGCTGGGATGGTGGAATTGAGGTATTCATAGCTCTGGATGAAGCAGTGACTATTGCGCTTGTTGTGTCAGAAATTATCCTCCTTCGAATGATCGTTTTCGCAGGTTACAAGAAGGAAATTGTTTTGCTCCTCTCCACAGACGGCGCCAAATTGTGAGACCAGAATCTCACAACCTCAATTCTCAGCTTGCAGATTGTATATTCTTGAAGAAAATAGGTTAAAAGAATTTGAGAGAAAAATTGTTTATTCTTATGTTTGCCAATAATTCGGTCCCTTTACAATATGGCTTCCAGCACGCTCGTTTTAACTTGTGCCTTTCTTTTATCTCGCCGAGCTTGCCCATTCGTTCTGGATTTCGGGTGCTAAATCCGGGTCCAACAACGGCTTCGACCTTGCATCTTAAAATCGCCTGGTCAGCTCCCTAGGTCTCTAAACGACCTGGGAGCATGGTCTCCAAACGGCACGAGTCCTAGGCTGAAAAACTGCCTTTGACCCATTGAAAAGTGCCTGCCTCTAAACGGCTTCGACCTTGCGTCTTAAAATCGTCTGGTCAGCTCCCTAGGTCTCTAAACGACCTGGGAGCAGAGTCTCTAAACGGCCCAGATCTTTGGCTGCAAGACTGCCTTTGATCAATTGAAAAGTGTCAGCCTCTAAATGGCGAAAATGATAAATAATTCTAAATAAAAACAAAATATTTTTTTAAAGATCAAAGTAAATTAAATTAAGCCTCTTCGCAGGAGCATAAGTTCAACCAAAAGGCCCACTAGGGCATAACAAGTTCAACAACAGAGTCGAACAGGATTTCAAGATCAATCAGATCCCGAGATTGCATGACCACATCCTCAGTGACACGTCACCAAGGATGCTGGAGGGCTACTGTTGGACCCGTATTTAGCACCCTAAATCCAGGACGAATGGGCAAGCTCGACGAGATAAAAGAAATGCACAAGTTAAACGGTATTTATTTTGAGGAAAGAATCCGCACGAATCAGATTTTTTGAGGAAAATATCGAGAGAGGATTGGATTTGGTTAGACAATGTGTGGTTGATATGAAACAAGGATATTTCTTTTCATATATTTCGAAAATAAAATATAATTTCTGTCATGAATAATAAACTAATAGGATGTCTAATTCTTTTTTGTAATTGAAAACCATGATGGGCTGAAATAGCCATTTTTACAAGGAGTATTTTATTAAAAGATTAAGTTATTACTCAACAAATAGAAATTAAATTTTGTAAAGGATGAGATGAATTCCAAAGCGCTTTTTTTTTTTATTCGTAGAATTTGAGGGAGCAGGAGGTATATTTATTCGGGACCCCAGATATATTTCGGGACCCCATATATATTTATATTTAATATATTTTCGAACACATCATATCCATCTAAATAATACTAATCTGGTCCTTAGATTTATTTATGCCCCCCGAGGAGCCGTATGAGGCGAAGACCTCATGTACGGTTTTGTAATAGCGGCGAGAATAGTAATGTTATCACCGACTAGGATTATCTAACAGTTTAAGTATAGTTGATATAGTTGAGGCACAATCAAAATATGGTTTTTGGGGATGAAATTTGTGGCGTCAACCTATAGGTTTTATCATTTTTCTAATTTCTTTCCTAGCAGAATGCAAGAGGTTACCGTTTGATTTACCAGAAGCAGAAGAAGAATTAATAGCAGGTTATCAAACTGAATATTCCGGTAACAAATTTGGGTTATTTTACGTTGCTTCTTATCTAAATCTATTAATTTCCCCATTATTTGTAACAGTTCTATACTTAGGCGGTTGGAATATTTCTATTCTGTATATATATTCTGGAGCTATTTGAAAGGGATCAAATTTTTGGAACAACAACTGGTATCTTTATTACATTAGCTAAAACTTATTTGTTCTTGTTCATTTCTATCGCAACAAGATGGACTTTACCTAGGCTAAGAATGGATCAACTATTAAATCTTGGATGGAAATTTCTTTTACCGATTTCCCTTGGTAATCTATTATTAACAACTTCTTTCCAACTCTTTTCACTCTAAATTGAAAATGAATCCAACATATTCATTATTTGTTTTAAACAAGAGAAAGAAACAAAGATCAAACTATTCAGAACGTGCTAGAAGCAGCGAGCATGCTGGAAACAACGAGCATGCTGAAAGCACCGAGCACGAAGGAAAGGAGTGAGGTCGTTGGGAGCAGGAGCGTGCATTTTACCAAGTCAAACGCGCTAACTTGAGATCCTAGAATCAAGCTCAGCATTAAAGATAGAGATTATAGATTTAATTCTGCATTTAAAGTAAATAATTAAGACTAAGCAGTTACGTTTTCAGCTGGTATAAGTTTGAAACACCAGCCATATTGTAAAAGGACCGAATTCTTGGTAAACATAAGAATAAACAACTTTTCTCTCAAATTCTTTTAAGTTATTTTCTCAAAAACATACAACATGCAAGCCGAGAATTGAGGTTGTGAGATTCAGCTCTCACACTATTGACATCGAAGCCGAAGAAGAAGAGGAACCTGAAGACTGGACTATAGAGATCAAAATGTACGTCTACGAAGGAACGGTTCCAGCCGACAAATGGGCAGCTCGGCGTCTTAAAATACGAGCTGCCCATTACATCGTTCTCGATGGCGAACTGTACCGATGAAGCGCTTCGGGAGTAAGAGAGGTACACGAGGGAGCATGAGGTAATCATTCCGGAGGTCGGTCCTTAGCCCTAAAGATAAAGAAGGCATGCTATTATTGGCCGACGATGTTAATTGACTGCGAGAAGTTTGTAGCCAAATGTGACAAGTGCCAAAGACACGGCCGAATGATTAAACTCCCAACCGAGCTACTTATCATTTCGACGGTACCCTACCCTTTCATGCGGTGGGCAATGGATATCATCGGCCCACTATGCCGTTCTACCAACCAAAAGCAGTACATCCTTGTCATGACCGACTATTTCACCAAATGGGTCTAAGCCGAATCCTACACCGGGATACATGGTCCTGACGTTCAGTATTCGTCTGGAAATATATTATATGCCGTACGAGATTGTCACAGACAACGGATCACAAGGCAACGGACAAGCAGAGGCAATCAACAAAACTATCATCGATGGCCTCAAGAAATGGTTAGACGCAAAGAAAGGATTCTGGGCCGACGAGTTGGATGGAGTCCTATGGTCACACCGCACTACACCTCTGAGATCTACCGGACAATCACCTTTCTTTTTAGCGTACGGTATGGAAGCTATGTGCCCAGCCGAGATCGGTCTCCCAACCATTCGCTGAACAATGCTTACACAAACTGTTGATATCAACGACGAAATATTACTTGACAACCTTGACGCGCTCGGGGAGCAGCGCGGACAAGCATTGCTCCGAATTCAGAACTATCAACATTTAGCAGCATGCTACTACAACAAGAAAGTACGAGGCCGACATTTCGACGACGGTGACCTCGTCTTACGAAAAGTTTTCCAAGGGACCGAAGAGAAAAACGTTGGCACACTCGGCACTAATTGGGAAAGACCATATCATATAATGCGGGTCATCAAACCTGGCGTGTATGAGCTAATGAAGATGGACGGAACTCCGATCCCAAGATCGTGGAATTCGATGAATTTTCCTCAAGCGTTATTACTACTAAGTTCGGCATCGCGCCAAAAAAAAAAAAAAAAACAAAAAACCGAGCTCGTCCACTAAGTTCGCTTTCAATTCCGATGTAATATGAACTACGGATGACTTGATCCCTCTTTCGAGGGTACGTAGGCAATCCACCACGGGTACAGCTATGACTTTAATAAAATTTTATCTCCAAAGTATCTTGATAAAGCCGAACTCTAACATTTCGTATCTTGATAACCGAACTCAAGCAGTTTGCCGAACTCGAACGGTTCGTATCTTAAAAAAAAAAAACTGAACTCGAGTAGTTCGTATCACCGATAAGCCAAACTCCGTAGTTCGTATTAACCATCACGGTTTTTAACATCGACGTCCTGGCCAGACGATCGATACAATAATATAAGCCGAGCTTCGTCTCGCATGCATCCCCATGATGCTATGGATAACACACCTTCCATGTTAAGCCGGGACCAGTTCCGCACAAAATTCGTTCCCAGGTCATCCGAGCTAAATAAGCCGAGTCCGTCTCGCACACGCTGATTCGATTTGAGAAGACCTGGAGTATCTTTAGACAAGCTACCAATGCGCTCTTATGCTAAGCTCCAAGGAAAAGCCGAACGTTTCCACACGCAAAATTAAGCCGATTTCTCAACAATCGCAAAACTAATAAGCCGATTTCTCAACAATCGCAAACTAATAAGCCGATTTCTCAACAATCGTAAACTAGTAAGCCGATCTCCCAATGATCGCAGATCTCGAATGATCGTAGAGTCGAGTTCATCTGATGTACCCCGGCTCAGACCGTATGTTATATGGCACCATTTGAGAACACGGTGAACTTGAGAGGATCGTATCATTTTACGACCTCACAATCGCCGAACTCAATATAAAAAAAAAAAAAAAACCAATTCGACTAAGTAACAAAAACCGAGATCGGAATAAAAATAGTAATTGATAGAAAAAACAATACTGAATTCATTAAAGGCCGAGCCTGGCCGCAAAGGGAGTTCGGAAAAGAGCCAGTCAGGCAAACTATTACATAAAAAGCCCTTCATGCATAATCAAAAGTTTACCGAACTTACAGAAAAACTAAAATGACTAAAACAACGTTCAAACAGCTTAATCCCTTATTTCGCTCACTCGGTCACCCGAGATCGTGGGCTTATTCGAACCAAACATATTAAGACCCGGCGGGACTTCTGCCCCAATCGGCAGGGAGATTTCCGGATGAACATGCTCGATGAACGGTGGTACGGAGAGATCCTCCTCGCTGAGCTCGCAACGCGCGATAGCCTAGTATTCTGCCGACTTCTCATCTTTAAGCTTCTTCAGCTTTTCAATACGGGCCGGCGGAACGACGATGACGTCTTTCTTTTCAAGGACTTCGCAAAAATTGAGAACTCCATGGAGCTGGTTGATACCAAGGAACGGTTTCTTCTGCCGATCAATTGCATCAAGATGATCCTTCACCTTATGGAGACGAACCTGACACTTCTCGGTCACCTCCTTTTGTTTCATGATCTCCCTTGTACGAGTCTCCCTCAGACGAGTCGTCTCGTTCTCCAGCTTTTGGACGGCAGCGTCCCTATCTGCCTTAAGCTCGGCATTCGTATTTCTCAAGACAACTAGCTACTTTTTAAGTTCGGCGACGGCCAAATCGCCAGCTTCCGATCTCTCCTGCTCAGCAAGCAGCTCTTTCTGCAATTCATTGGCAGCATCTCCAACCTCGATATCCTCACGACGCGCAACACTGAGCTCGCGATCGTATGTTCCAACAAGCTCGTTCGTCTGAGCCACCACCTACAAAGGAAATAAGAGAAGGCTGTCATACGCCGAACCTCAAATCAAAATTAAGAAGAACAAGGCAGTCGGGAGTTCACTTACGTCGGCAGTAGTACGAGCTAACTTCTTATAAGCTTATGATTGGAAGAGATCTTGGGTTGGAGGCAATTCTTGAATGCCGAAAGTCAATTGCCGATAAAGGTCGGCACATGCCCCCGCGTCATTAATAACGGGCTCGTCTTTGCCATAAACAAACTTGACGGAGTGGGCAGTTCGCTGTCTCTTTGACGCACCAGATTGGCCATAACGACTATCTCCAGCGACTTCAGTATGCACCGTTAGGATATTATTGCCCTCGTGGGGGGAGTTCGGCCCTTTGGCCCTTCGCTTTGACGACCTCCTGGTCGAACTCTTCCTCTTCTTTTTCTTCTGCTTGTTGGCCTCCAGCTCGGTTCCGGGATTCACATCCCCTTCAGCAGGAATTTCCCCTTCAGCAGGAGCCAGCTCCTCATCAATAGCCCGCTCCTCATCATCGACCTGGTCGTTTTGATGGTTGGGAGACACCTCGGCAAGAGCCTTGTCATCTTCCATGTCGTAATCGAAGTGGGGGATGTCGTCGATCTTCATCTTCCTCTTCGGAATGAATAGATTAGCTAAAACAGAAGTAGCTCGGGAGTTAGAGAAATAACGTTATCAGAACAAATTGAAAAGGTAGCCGAGACGAACCCTTGAAAGCTTGTTTAGCCTTCAAATCGAGCTTCTCCTGGTACGCTGTCGGCCAATGAACCTTCCCTGCCGCACTCAACCTCTTCTTTTGCTCAGAAGTAAAACATGGGATCGTTGTAAGGATGCTCGGTGTATGACAAGCTGAAAAGATGAGATTGAAAATAATTAGACGACAGAAGTCATAAAACAATAAAGTGAAGACCGGTGTCTACCAATAGGAATTCTCACTGAGTCCGGTCGTTTCCGCCAGGCCGCTCTACAAGGAGATCATCAATCCAAAGATAAAAATAGCGGGTACTCCAGCTGTTAACCTTGCTCGGTTTGTTTCCCGTAATGAGGTCGTACTCCGGTTTCGCGTTAGCCGACAGGAACCATGGCTTCTGTTTCGCAATGTTCACATGGAACAACCTCTCAAACACTCGGACATCAATCGGAATGTTGCAATCCTCCCCAAGAGTTAGTAGCCCAACGATATTGATAATCGTGGCAGGCTGAAGTTGGGAGATCGCGACATGTCGACGCTTACTATACTTGTAAAGAAGTTCGGGCAAAGGAAATTCAAGACCACAACTTCTAAAGTAGTCCTCATACACATATATATAACCTTCGGGGCGTCCCAAGGCCTCTGATCATCGTTCGGGATACGAACGACGATATCATTAGGAGCTCCGCACCGCTTCAGTGTGCGTTGAACGGTGTCTCTTTTTGATCGAGTCAGCCCAACCGAGGTCGGCGTAACAATCCTACGAGTTGATAATGGAACACCCTCGTTCGTCAGACGGACTCTTTCTTCTTCAGCCTTAGCAAGCTCGGTAGCTAGTTCCCCGTTGAGCCGAACTTGTTCGTCCACTTTGATAAGGTGCCTATTTTTGGGATCGGCGGCTAACTTTCCATCATGCCGAACTTGATCATCCTCGGCAATCTGTTAAACTTCAACATGAACCTGAGCATCCGTCTCACGACACTCCCTATCCACAAGATGCGGAACTTGAATAACAGCTCGGGAAGAACTTAGAACGGCAGAAGCACGGCGCGAGTTGCGCCTGGCCAACTCTTGTTTGACCCCACTCAGACCGTCGTCGGATGAATCATTAGGATCCGACGAACTGGCAAATAACTCGAGAGCGATGTCCGGTTTTTGTGGAGAAGGAGCTCGGTCGTTAACAGAAGTCGAAGAGGATTTTGAACTCATCTTTGATCCAAGAGAGACAAATTCGAAACAATTTGACGAAGAACAACTTGAAGATAGATCGGAAGGGTTGAAGATATATCGGAAAGTTTGAAGATCTTTAAAGCAGATCGGAGGAATCACGGCGGAGCAAGATCGGAAAATTTTAAAGCAAAAAATAATCTAGAGAGAAGGTAGAGCGCTAGAGAGGGTAAGAGAAGCATACCTTTTATAAACGAGGATGAAGTGAAGAATCGGCCGAGCCTGCGGGTATTTATAGAGAAAAAGCAATTATGACGACTTCTCGATTTCCGCGACGGTTAGAGAAGCTGAATCGTCGCGACTCATTGATTCCCGCAACGGTTATAGATCCGAATTGACGCATCTTTTCAAGATTCACCGAAATCAAAGGATCTTTGAATTTGGGATCTACTGAAATTTGGATCAAGGAAAGTGTCGATCTCAATTCCAACCGGACGAAAAATTCTTCTTTAATTCCGCCGAACTCAAAAGACTCGTTCGCCGAACTGGGGGGGGCTAATTGTTAGTGGTGAGTTTTGCACTCCCCGGTTTAGTCCGGTTTAGTCCGGTTTGAATCTAGATCGGCCCAATTGATCCCGGTTGACAACGGTTCAAACCCGGATGGAAATCCACGAAGCGAACGCTAACCAGCGAGTTCGGTAGGAATCTGAAGGAATGTCGAACTCATCGAGAATCATCCTTGAACCGAGATAGGCGAATCAGTCCCTATCGACGACGGTTCAAGTTCGGTAAAAAAATCCACAAAGCGACTGCCAAACTTCGAGTCCGGTAAAGATCGAACTCATCGTGAATCATCCTTGAACCGAGATCGGCGAATCAGTCCCGATCAACGACGGTTCAAGTTCGGTAAAAAAGTCCACAAAGCGACTGCCAAACCTTCGAGTCGGGTAAAGACCGAACTCATCGTGAATCATCCTTGAACCGAGATCGGCGAATCAGTACCGATCGACGATGGTCCAAGATCAGTAAAAAGTCCACGAAGTGATTACCGACCTACGAGTCTGGTGGTCCCAACTCATCGCTGTGAAAACCCACTTCAGAGGCGCACGTGAAAAGTAAAAGGGAAAGATTTAATTAATCGTAGGCTTAGCAAAGCCTAACCTAGATTCCCCTATAATTCGTAGTGGTCTCGGCAAAGCTTGATCTAGATGTCCACTATATATCCCATCGACGTCAGTACTGACGTCATCACCATGAGACCACACCATTTACTCGTCCACTATAAATAGGGAGAGAACATAAGAAAAAAGAAAACAATTTTTTTGAGAGAGAGAGAAGAAAGAGAAAGTTTAAAGATTGATTTCTTTTTCTTTGCCAATCTCAAAAATCCTTTGTAATATCACCGAATTCGATTGAATAAAACGAGATCCCGATCAATTTATATCCTTCATTTATTCTTGTGTGATTTCTACTATCAACAAATTCCACTTGTTTTGTTGCCTTGCTTTTTTCAAATTCTATTAATTTTCCCCTAAAGAGACACGAACTGATCAATTTGCACCGTGTATTAGCCCGTTGGACTAAAGTCGCACAACCAAGTGGATTTGTCGGACGCTAGTTGTGGACTATATTTTCTATCAGTTCGTTTTTCAGCCACATAATATACAAAGAGATATATAACATTAACAACTATTAAAACCGGCTCCAATGCCATAAATTCAAAATTAGTGCATCATAATACCACCAGTTCGGTGCGGTTTAATTGATTTATACCGGAGAAACAGCCATGTTTATAGCCAAATCTTTTAAAACCCAAAATTGATGTACTCGGTTTTTACCGCTTTCAAACATATGTTTTTGTGTTGGTTTTGAGTCTTTTATTGAGTCAAAGTGTGTTTTTAGAGTCTTTTAGTCTTTTATCGAGTCTTTACAGGTTTTAGGTTGATTTGGTGGAAAACAAAGCGTTTTGGTTGCAAAAGGTGAAACTGGGAATGTAGAGTCATGCATAAGCGTCTGAAGTTTGGCATTCGTTGAAGGTCTTCCCACCAATGGATCGAGTTAAAATTTTGACACAAAATAGAGCTGTGAATTAGCTTTCATTTTCAAGTAGTTTGAAGAAAATCCAACGGTGCGATCAAGAGTTATACCCGATTTACTGAAGACAGGTCAATTTGCCTCGCAGAAGAAACATACGCGAAACATGGAGGTTTGCATCGACCGATACACACTTGCATCGACCGATACACACTTGCATCGATCGATGCACGCGGACGAGAAGAAAAATGAAATTTCTGATTTTCCTGTTTTGCCCCGGAAGTTGCATGTTTCAACCTAATCCGCCCAAGACCTTATTTATACTTTATTTTCATCCACTTTTGGCAGACACGCTTTATTTTTCATCAGAGAACTTTTGGCTTTTGGACTTGTAAGCTTGGGGAGACGAATCTTTGCATCATCTCTTGAGAAGATTTTATGAACCCCTTAGATTTCTATTTAATCTATCATGAATTTCTTTTCATCTTTCTGTGTTTTCTCTGCTTCCATGTCTGAGTAATTTCCCTGTTAGGTTTCGGGTTTTCAAAGGATTTCATGAATCGATAGTTAGGGTTGATTAATTAAGGATTTATCTATTAAATTCTCCATCTAGGTTGGTCTTAGTGCTTGAATTAGGCTGATCACTTAGTTCACGATCTTATGATATTTAACGCACCGAAAGTGTTTGTTTAAATGCCTGAAAGAACCTAGATGGATAAAACATCCTTAGCCAACGGACGTTGATGTTAAAGTGTTTTGTGAACTTATCAAATACGGAGTTAGTTTTCATAGATCTAAACATATGGATTAATACTTTGGGAAAAAGTTAATCTAATCTTTGGTTTGAGTTCTAGAACGATTTTTAATGCATTCCATGTTTAAGATACTTTAACTGTTATTCATACCTTGGACCTAACATTTTTCTCTATTGAGTTTACATCGTTTTAATTTGCATTCCTAGTTTTAGTGCATTCATAAACCCACAAACTATGTGGATTCGATCCCTAGAATACTATTTCGATTATTGTGCTCTTGCAGTAGAATTTTAGGGTTAAACCTGAAGTGTTTCAAAAATCTAAAGAAAACACTTGAACGATTTTGATACATTTTAGGAAAGAGTCACGAGGTGACTTAGGTTAAGCTACTAAGCTTTAGACGTAGTTGTTGAGGATTTCATCAACAGTAGTGTATTTGACATCAGGGTAAAGCTCAGAAGCTTCTACTCCAAAGGAAGGTTTGATTTCAAAGCTTGTTTGTCCTCCTTTCACGAAAACGCAATGACAAAGTGATAGCATCACGTTGAGTGGAGGCGAAGCTTCTGCAAAAAAAAAAAAAAAAAACACTTAACCCATATCAATGGACAAAGATATACAAAACTGGAGGAAGAAAAAGAAGGACGGTTTCGGATCAAAACCTATTATCTGGTTGAGGATTTGTTCTTCTGGAACGTATATTTTTTCGAGTTTTTTTCCTATCTTTTTCTCCCAAAGCGAGACAAGATCGTTGAACGAGTAAGTGTTCATCGGTGGCCTAACGTATAAGATCTTGTTCAAGGTTCTTGGATCATCTATGGCGTTGATTGTGTACGTCCCGATGTCTTCTTCCTTGTTGAACACAGCTGATATAATCACCAAGAATCAAAAACACAAGAAGACAGTATATAGGCAAGAAGCTGCGGAAATTTCAGTTTGAAGCAAAAAGTTTGCTTTGATTCATGTTATTAGATTATACCAAAGACCTTTCAGCTTAATTTTGGTTAGCTCGGGGCAAAAATAACTTGTGATCATATATCACTTTGCTAGTTGTTAGAGAATTTGGATCTCGGAATTTCATAAAGTAAACAAAGATTTCTCTAACCTTTGGGGTTTCCATCACCCAAAATGATGACTTTATCCCGTGGAGCAGAAGTAGCCCCAGGCTGTGCTAAAGTTGGGAGGAAGTAGCCAGCAAAGAAGTTGCAAGAGACATAAGTGTATGGGATCCCTTCAGCCTCAATTGTTCGGCGGATTCTTGCCTTTGTAGCATAGGCTGATTTGGCAGGTTCAACGCTGTGGGCACGGTCTACGTCATTTCCAAACTCCGAGGGAAAGAATCTCTGGGGAGATAGATGTGAAAAAGGTGCATATTAGCAACATGAAACCCACACAATATAGAGGCACACTATTCTATATATCAGCAACATGAAACTAAATTCAGAATATTCAGAGTTTTCAGTAGGATCAATGAGGAGACAAACAGTTAGTCTCTAAACTAAATTCAGCAAAGACATAGTCGATATGTAATGAAATCAAACCGTTCTCCCGCCAAATAAAGGAGAGAACATATGCAATTCGGGATTCAAGTGTCACTGTTTTTCAAATGAATATGAATGTTGTCTAAATCTATTTCAATCTTCTTCTTGTGGCACAAGGTATACACATGACCGTACTCTTGAACAAGCCAAACTCAACACGCTCTCTTTATTTTTTTTAATTTTTTTGTTACCTTAACGTTACCAGCTTCTTTAATGGCAGATATGATCTTGTCTTGGTGGCCCAAGAGCGAGTGTCCAACCGTCGATATCACCACATCTGCTTGCTTTATCGAATTCACGAGACTCGTATGATCGTTAAGATCTCCCTATCCAAGTTTCCGTAGAAAACAGAATCAGCCAACCATTATTAAACCAAATTATGCATTCCGTCTAGCCGTTAAAACACATTTGTGTTACTATGAAACTCAAAAATACCATCTATAAAAAAAATCCCCGAAGAAAAATTCGAAATGTGCGATGGAAAAATTTGAAAAATTGAAGGAATCAAACGAAAAAAAAAGGAGGAGGCGTTAGAGATACGAACGAGTAGAAACTGAACGCCGAGATTCTTGAAATTCTCGATGGTGATGGATCGTGACGGGCTAGTGAGCGTCGAATTTCTAACGAGAACCAGGGTTGGGTGGCCAGATCTCGCGCTCGCTTCCACTATATATTTCCCGATGTAACCCGTTCCTCCGATGAACAGAATTTTGCTCTTATTCGCCATTTTTTTTTTGCCGGAGAGAGGTCGCTACAGACTACAGAGACAAAAAGCACGTAACAACGGATTGGTGAAATTGGCGGCTTTTTACGACGACCGAGAAAAGTTTATCGGAATCCAATGCAAGGGTAGAAGATCGATTAACCCGCCGGAGGTAGAAGGCTAACAAAATCCAGAAATCGAAATTCTGGAAAGTTAAGGACCAAATTTAGAAGAGTGATGATCACTGAGACCGAAGGGAGAGATGTGAACGTGGGCCGTTGATAATGGTCTTAATTTTTGTAATTACATTATTGATTGGGCCCTCGGGACGGCCCATTTAGTTTTAACCCCGCCTTTCATTGTATAATACGCAGCGTTTTCTTCCACTTGCTCTCCCAAGGATGTTCTCGAATCTCCCCTGCACCTGATCAATAACAAGAACCGACTCTGTGTATAAATAAATAAATTCGTCGACAAAAAAGAAAACTATCGAAGCAAGAAAGAAAAACGTTGTACCAAATTTGAGAAAAAAAAAAAAGATCGAGGAGGTAATTTTTTTATTTATCACGAGGCTCTTCTTGTTATTTCGATATCTCTCTTCTTTTTTGTCCTTTAGTGAAAAATAAAAAGCGAATAATGGAGAGTGATTTTCAGTAATTGATAGAATCATCTCTGCAATTTTGTTTGTTTAGCGGATTGCTATAAGTTTCGCGTGGAGTTTTTGTTTAGGGTTCTTCGTTCCTGTTGGCATTCGATCGAATACTTGGTGGTGGATATCTTGCTCATTGTAGTAATCGTTGTTTTGGATGTGATTGAGCTTGCGAGAATCTCCTCAGAGGTCTTAGTCTTGAGATTTATACTTGTGTAATAACTAATTTTAAGTAATGAATGTACACAACTGATTTTGTTTAATCAGTCTTGGTCAACTGATTCCTATATATATATATATTATTTTACTTCTTTGCAGGCACAAATGGAGATCCCAAAAAATCAACCCGAAGTCCCTCCGAAACCGGCCATGACTTCGTGTAGGAAGAAGGTAAAAGATGATGCCACTTTCTTTGAGGACGTGAAAGATCACATCGATGAGTTCATACATGCCTCAATGGATGAACACAAGACTTGCTTCCAAAAGACCATCAAAAAGGTTCTTTCTCAGCTCTCTTATCAGCTATATCTCAAAGAAAGTCTCTCGTTTGACTCTTACTGTAGGTAATAAAACCATGTGAAAAGGGGTATTCCAACATTGTGGATTTTGAATCTGTTTGCATAATTAGGCATGAGTTTGGCGTATCTGGATGCGTGTTATGTGGAAATCAATCACTTATAGTTGCGTTTCAGACATGAAATCATAGGAGATTGTTTAACACATCTGCTACAGTTGTGGTTTCTGGTCCAAGCCCGTTGCACAATTCATGATTCTTCACATTGAGCTTGAAGAAACACATGATTTTATCCTGTTTGAGATGTGATTTCTGGCTTCAAGCAATACGCTTTTGATTTGGTGATCATCCATCTTCTCAAATAACAATATGTGGGTTGATTTCAGATGTTTGGATTATCCAAGGCTGTGGCAGAGAAGCAAGCCGAGGAAGCCAAGGGAGTCGAGAGTCAATTGCCTCTTCAAACAACTGTGTCGGATTGAAGAGTTAGGTCCTTCTCAGACTCGATGTCGTTTTTCTTGGTTGACATCATAATAAGGCTTTTTTGTAAATCAACTTTATCAATTCTAGCATCTCCATTTACAGTATAAGGCCAAAAAAGAAAAGAGTACTTGAGGCAAGCAAAATATGTGATGAGCAATAGAAGGTGGTTTAGATACATCTGACAGTGGATAAACCCTGAAGTGCGTTTTGATTGCTCTTGTTTTCCAAAATATATAACTTTTTCTAACGAATATTATTGTTGATCCGATTACCATGACTGCAAAACTATGAAGCCCTCGATCAGAATTTACAATGGATTGATATTTGGAGCAAGTGGTAGAACTACTAAATCACCAAACTTAGAGGTAATCTTCATCTATAGGTTTAACTTGCACATTAAGAAGTATGCGGTCCGAACTTAACCAAGTTAGATTTCAAAAGCGCTTGTTTTTTTATCTGTTGTTTAAACGACTGGTAACATTAATTCATCAAATAACAAAACCACATACATAGTGTTGTACAACAAATAAACAAGGGCAAGAATTTGCAAAACTACTAGACATTTAGCCCAAAGGTCCAAAAGAAATCTATAGTACGTTGCTACATCTTGATCAGACCAAGCTGCTCCAATACTTGAGAATTTTTCAAGCTTAGGGCTGCAACATACAAGAACATATTATATGAAAGATCAAGTTGATGGATAAACCATTAGAACTAGCAAACAGATCTAAGCAAGATATAGGTATAAAACAAAGAGGTGATGACGCATCACAAAGCCAAGGTTACTGGAGTCAGAAGCATACCTTTAGAATCCATCTCATGGGGTCATCAAACTGTGACAGCTAGAGATTGTACAATGGTGGAGGGATCTTTCAGAGCAACCACAAGATGGTCCCCCAAATCTCTCCTCCTTTTCTCCTTTCCAGTCCAATCTCTGTATACCAAATTTCTGTTGAACACTTTGTAAGGTTAAACAAAATTGCAAGATTTCCACCACGATTCGCCATTCTAGAACCATCGCGCTCCTCATGAAGATCTTTGAGACCCTTCACGCGATCCCAAACCCTCGCGATTGGATCAAACACCCATATTTTATTATTGCTACCAAAAGTGTACAACTTGTTATCAATGACGCAAGAACCCACACTCCATTGTGTATCCAACAACAATTCACTCTCCAATCTACCTTGTTTAGGATCGTAAACAAAGCTATTCTCCCGATCCATGATGTAAATCTTACCATCTATCACAAAACTTCTGATCGAATTCTCGTGCACCTCCACATTATACAGACCCATCACAGACTCCCAAGTTTGAGTCTTGAGGTCAAAAGCTTCGACCCAATTCGAAGACAGAGGGTTACAACCTCCGATTACATATCCCGATGCGGCGCAGCCACGCGCCTGCCTCATGCTAGGGAGGAAGCGACACGTGTGAGATGGACATTCGACGACAAACACAGTGGAGACCAAGTTGTTGTTGATGCATCCACCAAGGACGTTGAGCTTGATGCCATTGTGAAAGAGATTGTTTATATTTTTTTTGAAGGATGGGAAGATTACAAGTTAAGAGACTGATATGTGCAGAAGGCTTCCTCTTTATAGAGGGATATATCTTAGCTAGTGCCAGTTTTTTTTTTTTTTTTTTTTGGCTCAACAATTACTTTTCATTAATCCAACTGATTTCTCATAATTCAACCCAATTTGGCACAATTGAATACAACTAAGGGACATAGTTCCTCGAGGAAGAAGTCTCCCTTGCTATTCGATCCGCCACACGATTTCCTTCTTTTGGATGAAATTTTATCTTGTGATTCTCTACTCGTTGAAGCATATGAGTAATATCCTGAGGTACCGCCTTAAGGATGGGCCATCTATGCTCTTCTGAGATGGCTTGAGTTCTTTAGAATCAGACTCATAAATCACGTGGTTGTAATTCAGAGCCGATGTGAATTCAACCGCCCATCTCATTGCCTCTGCTTCCGTTTCTAAGGCTGTCCTTAGTCTCGGAATTGCTCTTACACCCATCCAAATAACCCGACCTGCACTATCTCTTAAAACCCATCCTAATCCACAATTGTCTCCTTCCTTTGGTAAGGATCCATCAACATTGCATTTATACCAATTTAAAGGAGGAGGGACCCAAGCAGTACGTGTTCTATTGACAGTAGTGGATATACCTCTTTGAGCATCATCTTCGGATATGTGGTTCCATTCATTTGCATCAGCTATGGCTCTAGGATGGTGGATTGTGCATCTTGGTCTTCACCTTTGAATGCATACCCGTTCCGGCTTTTCCACATCCTCCAAAGGATCCATGGGACTAACTTCGCTGTTTCTTTTTCTCGAGGATGATTCTGTGAAACAGTCATAACTATGTAAAAGTTAGAGAACAGAGAGTCATATATTTCTCCAGTTGGGACTGGCGACACTGCCCATGCAAGTCTCGCGTATATGCAATGGAACAACATGTGATCTACTGTTTCTGGCTCTGCTTGGCAGCGGGCACATATAAGATCCTTTGATATGTGGCGGTGTTTAAGAGTCGCAACTACTGAGATGCAGTTGGTGAGACAGTTCCATAGAAAGTGTTGGATTTTTGGAGTTGTGTCTGCTTTCCACACCAATTGGTATAGGCTCTCAATTCTCGGTTGTAAAACCTTTGGCTCTCGTTGATCAGTTGCCATCAGGCTTGTTAAAACCCAATAGCCTGACTTTACTGTGTATTGTCCATTTTTTGTGAAATCCCAACTCCATCCATCTGAACATTCTGAGCCACTAGGTCTTATCTCTTCCACTAGCTTTCTATCCTCATTAGTTAGCACAGCCCTTAGCAGATCATGGTTCCATTCTTTCCTTCCTTCCATCACGAGCTCGTCTATTGTACTTTTAAAAGTGAGAGAGCCGAGAAGAGCATGATTTACCTTTTTTATGAACATGATGGGTCTGGCTGGCTTGCGGTCTAACCACTGATCTTGCCACATGTTGATGTTTTTCCCATTACCAATAACAGCTCTGGCTCCCCCTCTTAATCAGAATATGAGATACGTGGATACTTCGCCAGGCATAGGAGGGTCTGGATCCAAGAGTAGCTGATAGGGGGTTTGAATTATGGAGATATCTAGCTTTATAGATTCTAGCCATCAGGGATTCCTTATTAGTGAGCATTCTCCACAATTGTTTCCCAAGAAGCGCCAGGTTGAAGCTCTCTATGTCCTTGAATCCTAGTCCACCATTCTGTTTTGGTTTACTGAGGTGTTCCCATGCTTTCCAGTGCATTCCTTTGGAGCTGTCTTTTGTTTTCCACCAGAAGTCAGCCATAATGGCTGCTATTTGCTGACATATAGTTTTGGGAAGTAGAAAGCAAGTCATAGTATAGTTGGAAAGTGCCAAAGCAACTGATTTTAGAAGTACCTCTTTACCGCCTTGGGATAGGAACTTTGATTGCTAGCCCGTTACCTTTTGGTTGAGGTTGTCTTTGAGGAATTGCAGGACTGATACTTTAGATCCTCCAAATGATTATGGCAAGCCTAGATACATGCCTTCTCCACCTTGTTGGCTAATACCCAGCTTATGTTTTATCTCTTCTCTTATGGCTGAAGGTATGTTCTTCCCAAAATAAACACTTGACTTGTGATAGTTTATATAATGTCCTGATGCTAAACTGTATTCCTCCATGATTCTAACCATATGGCTCAGCTCTTCCTCATTTTCCTTGTAGTAGAACATGCTGTCATCTGCGAAGAGAAGGTGTGTGACCGCAGGGGTCTTACGTGCCACCTTAAGACCTGAGATTTTCTTTTCTGTCTCTGCACATCTCATCATTCTCACCAACATCTCAGTGCAGATAACAAAAAGGTAAGGCGAGAGAGGGTCACCTTGTCTGAGTCCTCTTGTTGGAATGATTTCTCCATAGGGATTTCCGTTTATGAGCACCTGGTAGGATACTGTTGTAACGCAGTTCATGATTAAAGCCACCTAGTGTTCTGCAAACCCCAAGACTCTCATTGCCTTTTCCAGAAATTCCCACTCAACCCTATCGTAGGCTTTTGAAATATCCGTTTTGATGGCAATGAACTCCTCTGAGCATTTATTGTTTGACTTCAAGGCATGTAGGAGCTCATGCGCAACTAGAATATTGTCTGAGATAAGGCGACCTTCCAAGAACGCAGCCTGTGTATCGGAGATGGCAGAAGGTAGAAGTTTCTTAAGTCTTTGAGTCATTACCTTTGCTATTATCTTGTACACCACATTACACAAGCTGATCGGGCGGTATTCTGGCAATCTGGTGGCTTTGATTTTCTTTGGTATAAGGCAGATGTTTGTCATATTCATGTCTTCTTCCATCTTCCATATTCTAAAGAACTCCTGGACCATCTGGGTTATGCTTCCTCCAATGTGTTCCCAGAACTGTTTGAAGAAGTAACCGTTCATGCCATCAGGGCCTGGGCATATGCTAGGATTCATGGCAAAAACTACTTTTTCACTTCCTCACTTGTGACTGGCTTTAGTAGGCTTTCATTTTGATCTTGGGTGATAATCGGTTGATGTTCTTGCGATAGCTCCATTTCTCTCAGTTGAAACCCAATATATTCAGAAGTGAAAAGATTCTTGAAGTACGCCTCTGCCACTCTTCCTAGAACAGCCTCCGCAAATCATTCTTTCTCATTCTCATCCAGTAGGCTATGGATGCGATTCTGGGCTCTCCTACTTTTGGTGACTGCGTGGTAATATTTGGTATTCCTGTCTCCTTTCGTCAGCCAATGCACTATGCTTTTCAGTCTCCAGAATGTTTCTTCATTCTGATATTCCACTTGTAACTCCTTTCGCAATCTCAGCAGCTCATTCTGGTTGGGAGGATTCTGTTTTGTATTCATGTCAATTTGGTGTTGTAGTTCTTGGATCCTCAGCGTAGAATTCGGCTTTGACCTGCGCTTCCAGGCTGAGATGGCCTTCCTACTACTCTAAATTTTTTCCATCACAGATTTTTGATCCCCTGGCTCTTGATTACACCAGTTGTTGGTCACCGTTTCTTTGAAATTGTTCTTCTTTAACCATCGGTGGTCATAGTTAAACCATGCTCTCCTTTTCTGGTAATCATCCATTAGACATGTGATCACATGGCTGTGATCGGAACTTACTCTCTGGAGGTAGATGGCATGTGCTTGAGAGAAAATCTCTGCCCACTCTTGATTAGCAACTGTACGGTCCAGCTTACACTAGACAAGTTCTTCATTTCTCGTGCCAAACCATGAGAATTGGTACCCCTTATGTCTAATTTCCCAAAGCCCGCAGTCATGTAACATCCGTCTGAATTCTTTGCAACTTGTTTTAGTCCTTTTCGCTCCCCCCAGTTTTTCAGATGGATCCACCAGCTCATTGAAATCCCAGTTAGCATCCAGGGGCCTTGTCTTGTGAGGCCTATTCTGGTTATTCTTTCCCACACTCTGTCTCTGAGCTTCTTGACAGGGTCTCCATACACACAAGTAAAGAAGAACTCCTTTCCTTCCCACTTAACTGAAACGTCTATCATCCGCTTCTCGGAGTGCAGCACTTTAACTGAAACAGATTCCTTCCACATTAATACAAGCCCACCACTCAATCTTGTTGGCTCTACTGTGTGAAGGTCATAGTAACCAAGGTGTCCAACAACATTCTCTAAATACCGTCTCCTATTTTTGGTTTCACAAAGGAATATTATCTCTGGGAAATACTTACCACGTATTTTTCTTAGATGTCGAACTGTAGGGGTATGCACCACCCCCTAACAGTTCCAACTCAATATCCTCATAGTGATGTCGAAGGGTTGGTATTACCCATCAACCCTTCTTTCAAATTAGTCCTACTCTCAACAGCCGATCCCTCAGCAAATTGATTTTGGAAATAAGCTGCCATAGAGGCAGAATGCGTGTTTTTTCCAGTGGAATTGGATCTTGATCCACCAGTTGGGCTCTGTAGCCTTTAAAACACAGATGGTGATAGCTTTGTTTCCTGAGTCGACCTCACTCTCACCTTCTTTGATTGCCTTTCATCACTCTTGCTTAATCTTCTTCTTTTGTTGGTTGATGCACCTTTACGCTCCAGAGATGTCGATCCAGGCTGCTGAGGTAATTCTCCAAGTCTTTCAAAGACTGAAGGCGGAGAAAGTTCTTCTAAGGTTGGATTCTTCTCTTCAAGCTCTCTATGTTGCTTTGACAATCCACCAGAGTTTCTCAATCCTGGGTCACGGCTTCTTCCTCCTTCGATTTTATTTCCAGAATCTGGTGTTTGGATGCCCAATCTTTCAAAGACTGAAGGTGAGTGGTTGGACTCTTGGGATCTCCCTTCGTCAGTGTATTTCTCCTTCCTTTCTTCACTCTTGCTGAGTTTTTTTTGCTTTTGTGGAGAGAAGCACGACTCACCTATGCTCTTGGAGCTCCCCCCCCCCTCCCCACCTATGCTTGTGGAGGGGTTCTCTATTTTTGTCCACACTTGTTTAGTGGTCGTCCCTTTCCCTTTCGTTGGTTCCTTCTTCCACTCCAGCCTGCTTTTCACTCCCTCATCCTTGATGAAGGTTCTGATACTGCTTGAAAATGCAGAGCTTGGATGTTTTGTCTCCTCTGAGCATTAGGAACTTCCGAAATTACGATACCTTTACCTTTATCCTTTTTCTTCATCTGATCAGATGCTTTAAGAAGTCTTCATGTTTTCCTTGTAGGATGAGGTTCTAGGATTTGGAACGGGCAGATATTCTTGTCATGAGTCAGCCTTTTGCAAATGAAGCAAACTTTGAGAAGTTTCTCATATTCCAGTTCTGTCGGTACTACTTCCCCAGTCCTGAATCGAGCAACTCTTCTAAACTGAAGCGGTTCGTCCGCTTTGACCCACACATGGGCTTGCACATATTCCAAAGATTCTGAGTTCCTTGCGTGGAGCTCCACCTTATCTACTTTCCCCAAAGGGTCGACTAGGGATTCAACAGCTTTCTGTTTCAGTAGATGAATAGGGAGTCCTCTAATACGAATCTATAATGGAATCTGGTTGAGGAAATCTGGATCAGGTGTTGATGTCCACTGGTCGAGTGCGATAATCCATCCATTGACGAACCAGGGTCCTCTGGTAAGGACATGGTGAAGATCCCTATCGCATTGGAAGATGAACTGAGCACGATTTTCGCCCACTCCGCACCTTCATACTCGATCCTCTAGACCCCAAATCGGGGGTAGTGCCTTGATGAGGCATCCCACTTTGTGAACAGTTGGGTTGAGGCACCTGACAA
This sequence comes from Eutrema heterophyllum, assembly GCA_002933915.1. NCBI lineage: Eukaryota > Viridiplantae > Streptophyta > Magnoliopsida > Brassicales > Brassicaceae > Eutrema > Eutrema heterophyllum. The sequence continues at coordinate 297,118 of PKMM01050542.1, read as the reverse complement.
TGACGCTCATTGAACTTTCCTCCATCAAGTCGTCATTTTCCAGCTCCGGAATGTCTACTGTATCTCCTTCTTCCAGTAAGTCGAGCTCCTTCAGTTCCTCCAGAAGGGTGAGCTCTTCCTTCTTTCTTGGGCGATTCATCGTAGATCTGACTCTGGAGCTTTGATTTCCAGGACGGAGCTTGAAATCTTCTATTCACCTTTGAAAGGAACACGGACGAGGCCAAATGAGCCTAATGAGCAGCAAGATTTGTAAGAAATCGCTGATTGAAGATCTAGGGTCTCAGATCTGTTGTCGGAGTAGCCGCCACCTGAGAGGAAATGGTTGTACGGAAACCCTAGCCATGCTTAAACGGGTTGGTTTTTGGTGTTGGGTTAGGTTCTTGGCTAGTGCCAGTTAGGGGTGGGCACGGAGCGGATATGTCGGGAAATTCTACTATTTGTGATTTGCTCCGTTTTTATTGAATATCTAATTTTGTGATTTGCTTTGCTCCGGAAAAATACGGATATCCGGGAAAAGTTACGGATATTTGCGGATATCCGCGGATATCTATTGCGCTCCATTCAATACAAACAAAAACTAAAAAAAAAAGTTTTTAGTGCATTTTTTATTTAATATGAAACGAACAAGAGGAAAAAAGTGAAATCATCTAGTTTTTTTTTTTATATTAAGAATGATAGACAAAATAAACATACAAAAAATTAATATATTCACTTAAACTCCAATATAAACATTTTTATTAATTAGTATAGAGTTTATAGTTTTATCATGCATATTTTCTTTTGACATTTTTTATTTATCAAAGAGATACAGAAAATGTAAATAAACATTATAAATTTATAATATATTATGTATATATATATGATCTACGGATCGGAGAGGATATCCGACCTTCTTAAAATTAGTATTTGTGATTTGCTTTGTTTTAGACGGATGCTATATTTTAGTAGTTGCTTTGCTTCGAATCTTTACGGATATCCGGATTTTTCGGATCGAATCGAGACGAATACCGGATCGAAGCGAATCTAACGAATAATTTGCTCAGACCTAGTGCCACTTGTTACAAATATCTTGCCAAAAAAATGAAGAGAATTTGAAGTCCTTGTCTCCATAGGAAATCGCATAGGGAGCAAAGAAAAAGAGAAAATCAGCAAATATTGTGGAGATCAGTATCTAAAGATCCAAACTAATTACTAATATTTGGTTCTAAGTTCTTTTCCTTCCACATTTTGCATTTGATGTTAAGCAGGAATATTAATTTGCTCTGTGTTTTTAACTGTTGTGGTTACTTTCATATCATGTTAATTGAGTTAGAGAGGAGTTGCGTCAAAGCAGGTTCTCACATTCAATTCTAGATTAAGCTTAGAAAGTTAGTAAATTATCTGCCAGTCTTCTTCATCTACTTAATTTGTGGAAAACTCTGGCCTCTGGCCTAACTATAAGAAGAAATTCTCTGTTATATCTAGTATATACATTGACTAGAACAGTAAAAAATTTGAGAATAAATTGGATCACATTGACTATCAAGATTTCTTATCAATAAATATTGAACCATCGGTTCTTTTGAATTTAAAGTCCTTGCAGGAAAGTTGGGGGATCAAACTTTATTGTTGATTGTAAGTTTGCCTGTACAATGATGTGAAAAAGGGTCAACTCTCCCTTGGAAGTTTGCCAACTATATAATTAGTTAATGCCTTGGCGTAGATTCTTCTTTATCATGCATGCTTACATTTTACTCTATTTGCGTGATATACACCAATTTATAGACACTTATAAGAAGATACTTGCATTTGTGCGCTACTCCTAGATAGATATTGCTGTTCTAAGAACTGAAGAGATTGCCATTGTTTTGGGATGGGGGATAAACTACTTTACAAGAAAGAGAAGACAAACCAGACAAAAGAATCTTAATCATGAGGCTGGTGGCACAATATATTCCAGAGGTATAAGCTGCAAGTTGCTATGGGATTCTGCAAGTAGGCATTCACTATATGTATATTCTCATCATTGGTTTTTCTTCTTACCAAGGTGTTAAAAATGGTAGAAAATACATATCCCCACCACATTTAAGAACTTTCAGCTTTGGGTAATCTCCTTAGCTGTACAGTGATTAGTTTTAAGAAACATCTGAATTGGTTGTTACGGAATATGGGATACTCTGGTGATATGAAGAGTTAACATTGGGCAAGATATGGTGGATTTTATTCCATATCTCCAGCTTCAAGTTGCATTTTTCTTATAATGAAGATATACCACGGCCATATTTGAAACACGTTGCCTATACGTTGACGATTGGTATAAATTATATATCAAAGTAGCTTTCCAAGAATATGTAGGAAAAAGAAAGGAAAGGGTAAGCATTTTCTTGCAAAACACTAAGTATTATATTCCTCACCAAGTGGTTGGACCTTCTGCAGCTTGACTAACTAAATCCTGATGTGATCTTTGGTTCCCTTGTTGATTTAGTTGTTATAGCTCAATTAAGATGTTTCTAAGGGGTTACTATAGTAGTTCATATAGTGAGGCTGATCATTTCACAACCATATATTTGAAGGAATGTAGAGGATAAAGAGGCAGAAATCTTCTCTCTCTAGCTCTCTCTCTCTTTTTTTCTTTCCTTGTTTTTTAATAATATTTTAACATAAGAACTGTAGGTAACGGAGAATTTCCATACATATTTGTGAACAAATGCTAAGTTTGGTTTTTCTTCCAAACGGTGCATACTAGGGCTGCGACTTTAAACCAAACCGAGCTAATCGAACCGACATTTTGTAATTTCGGTTATGGTTCGGTTATTTTCGGCAACATTCCAAAATTAATTTCGGTTCTCGGTTCGGTTCGGTTCGGCCGAACCGATCGGTTAACCGAAATTTTTATAAAAAAAAAAAAATAAGTTTTTTTAAAAAAAAAAAAATTTGATTTTTTTCCGAAAATACCCAATAATAACAGAAAATACCCTAACCGAATTACCCGAAGTAACCAAAAATACCCGAAATAACCAAAAATACTCGAAATAACCGAAAATATCCGAACCGAATTAACCGAAGTAACCGAAAATACCCAAAATTACCCAAAATAACCGAAACTATCCGAATTAAACTAAATTTCCCAAAATTTCAGTTATTTTCGGTTATAAGAAAAAATAACCGAACTACCCGATAACCGAACCGATATTTTGTTCGGTTATTTTCGGTAGGATTTTTGAAAACTGAACTAACCGAAAAACCGAACCGAACTATCCGAAATCGCAAGCCTAGTGCAGACTGTTGTCGTCACGTGGAGAGGGAGTAACCAAAGCATTGTTGAACCAGCCTACACATTTGTCAAAAGACATACTAAAGCATGTCCAAAAGATATCAACTATAGGCCTTGGGTTTACTACAAAAAAGATATAATCATAGAAATAAACTTTATGTGATTTTTGTTTTCTTGTTATATGATAATTTTTTGGATTGGGCGATTTTTGCAATTTCGGAGAAGTGACACATTTACTCAAAACCTCTTTTTTTTCAAATAAATCTTTTCACGGAAAAAAAGATGCCGGCAAAAAGAAAAGTATCAGTGAAAAAGGGGAAGAGAAAATTCGAAGTATATTCTTATGTCTTCTCAATCAAAAAGCAAAAAAGACCAAATTTGGAAAAAATCTACAAAAACTGGTGACATAGATTGTTTAGCGCAAAGATTGTGGCCCGTAAATAAAAGATCATGCGGCGAACATTTTCGATCAAACTGCGTGACATAATTTCCTAATATACAGATTCACTTCTTTTTTTAACGATACAGATTAACTTTATATTTCAAAAGATGACTTTAATTGAATCTATCAAATACTCCGATAGCAGTTGATAGGTCAATGGTAAATATATGAATTAGGAAACCTTATAATTTAGTGAACAAAACGCGATTCAACATCTCGTTTTAGGCAAAGAAGACTTTAAACAATCTGTTACATCCAAAAAGCAAAACCAGCAAAACCAGAATAACCAAAACCAGAACCAAACCGGAGACAAGGATACGGAACCAAATAATCTAAACCAAAAACAAAGCAGCAAAAAAATCAATTCCAGCCACCGCCACCGCTTCCTCCGTAACCACCATCACCTCCTCCGTAACCACCTCCTTCCCGGCGGCCACCACCACTGTATCCACCTCCACCACGACCGCCGCCGCCACCAGATCCGTAACCTCCGCTACGTCTTTCGTAACCACCACCGCCTCCTCCGTATCCACCACCGCCTCCTCCGTATCCACCACCGCCGCCGCTGCGGTAACCACCACCGCCACCACCACGGCCTCCTCCACCGCCGCTTCCTCTTGACTGAGCCTCGTTCACGGTGATGCTACGGCCATCGAGCTCTGATCCGTTCATCTCTTCAATTGCATCCCTCATGGATTTCTCGTCCTTGAAGGTCACGAATCCGAATCCCCTTGATCTTCCAGTCTCGCGATCGTTAATGATCTGTAAAAACCAAATCAAACAAAACACGAATCAGAAAAAAAAACTATTGTAGAAGGTATATATAAAACGATGAAATAGCGAGAAAAAAAAAATCGATCGTTCTCCGGGCTCATAAAAGCAGGAAGATTAACGTACCGATGAGACAAATTAAGTAACAGTAACAAAGAACGAGAGAGCATAGTAACAGTAATCGAATCAAGTAACAGAGAAAACACAGATCGGAAACAGATCCGTCGAGGATCAGAACCAACGGAATCGGCTCGACTGAATCCGGGATCCAGGAGTCCGATCTCTCGTGTAACGGACCTTAGAATCGATAACATCGCCGAATTTTGAGAACGCCCTTTCTAGTTCCGTATCTCCGGTGGCCCAGGCAAGGCCGCCGACAAAGCACCGGTACTCAACATCTGAAGACATTTTTTTCAAAAAGGAGAAATTAGGGTTTCAGAGATGGGTGAGAGAGAGACTTGTGATTTTAGGTGATAAGACGCAGCCTTAATTTATAGAAGAGCCGACGTAATAACTAGGGTTAGATATTCTCTAGGGTTTGCTGAAAGATTGGTGTCTTTCAACTTTAATGGAATTTAACTCTGATTAGGATGTGCGGTTAAATGGTTAGTGGAGAGGCCCACATCATGTGATGATTTTGGAAAACAAATATTTTTTCCCCTCGTTCGAAGCAAAAATATCTGCGTAAAATATCTCTATTCCTGAAATGACACTTTTATCCTTTGTCCCGTCTTTATGTGATAATTATTGGGCCTCAAATTTGCTCCCTTTCTTAGCCTTCTTGGATCTTCTCTCGTCGCTTGTGCTTAACCTCCTAGACAAAAAGTTAAAAATACACGAATTCCACAAAATTTGGACGTTTAATACACGAACTATTTTAACACCTAGAAAAAATACACAGACTAACATTGGCATCCATTTTAATACTCCAACTTTCAAAATTCGTAGCTTTAACATTGATTCAGTCAGCCCCGTTAATCCATCGAACGTATATTAGATTACGCCGTTAAAACTAAAAAAAACGTGGATTTTTCACAGGTGAAAAGACCATTCATGCCTTTGGCTTATGCTCCCAAATCAAGAGAAGATCGAAGTTTCATAGAGGAATTCATATGTATTTCAATGGCGGGTCGTGGTAAAACTCTTGGATTTGGGGCTGTGAAGAAGGCTACATCAAGGAGTAACAAAGCCGGTCTTCAATTTCCGGTGGGTCTTATCGCTCGTTTTCTGAAGAAAGGCAAGTAAGCCGAACGTGTCGGTGCCGGAGCTCCGGTCTACTTAGCCGCCGTTCTCGAATACCTCGCCGCCGAGGTAATTATATTTTTATCCTCCTCCAATAATCTAGTTCTCGTAGTTTAATTCTGTAACCCTAATCTTGAAATTACCTCGGCGGGAAATTGAAATTAGGTTTTGGAATTGGCCGGAAACGCGGCGAGAGACAACAAGAAGACTAGGATTATTCCGAGGCACATTCAACTCGCGGTGAGGAACGACGAGGAACTGAGCAAATTACTCGGCGATGTGACAATTGCTAGTGGAGGTGTGATGCCGAACATCCACAATCATCTTCTCCCCAGGAAGACTGGTGCTTCTTCGAAGCCATCTGGTGATGACGATTAATCAACAAATTTTTTTNATCCATCTCAAACACCCTCTTATTCTTTTTTAGATCTTAGGTTTTGTTTCTTCATCATGTATCGTGAAGAATCTCTCGCTTTAACGGGTTTTAATTGAATGTTCATATGCTTCAATTTCCGATGAAATATAAAAATTCAGACGACTCTGTTTTCTTCAATTTTCTAGTGTTTCGAGTAATGATAACCCGAAGAATTAATGGGGCTGTGTTAAAGCTACGAATTTTGAAAGTTGGAGTATTAAAATGGGTGCCAACGTTAGTCTGTGTATTTTTTTGGGTGTCAAAATAGTTCATGTATTAAACGTCCAAATTTTGTAGAATTTTTGTAATTTTGAAAGTTGGAGTATTAAAATGGGTGCCAACGTTAGTTTGTGTTTTTTTTTTGGTGTCAAAATAGTTCGTGTATTAAACGTCCAAATTTTGTAGAATTTTTGTATTTTTAAGCTTTTTCCCTTTTTTTAATAGTACTCACTTCCTGGATCTTCTCTCGTCACTTGTGGCAACACTTATTGGTTAAGAGGGCGGTTCAATAAGACTAGATACAATGGCTAGTTGAATTTTTTAATTCAACTGTTGATTCAATACAATGATGTGTTGGAAAAAAAAAAACTGAACTGGTTTCTGTTGAATTGTTTCAACATGTTGAATTTCGATGGTAGAAGAAAGAGAATAACATGTGGCACTCAGTGATTGCACGATCAATTATTTGTAGGACCAGAAAGAAATTGTTTTAGTTAATATATAGATAAAGATACGTGTTATGTTATTATTGGCTGCTCAGATTTCTGATATTTTTTTCTTATCCAGAACATTTGAAATCAATTATTTCATAAAATATAATATTTTATTTTAATATTTTTATACCAAAATTCATCATTTTTCATACTCTATAAATAGAGACTTCTATTATTTAATTTGAACACAGAAAAAACCCATATTTTCCCTTATATATTTTCTATTAGTCTCCAATAAATCCTTGTTTTTTTTTCTTTATCCGTTTTTTTAGTGAAATGGATCCCAATAATAACTCTTTTAGCTCTCAAAATTCTTCTAATTATCCTTTTAACTACCCAAATCCTAATAATCATCATTTTCAAAATCAATCTTCCAACCAACCCCAAAATATACCAAATTATGGTTATCCACCAAATTTTTTCATGTCATCAGCTGTTCCAAACTATCGTCCATATTATGGATCGATGATGCCATATCCATCTCAAACACCCTCTTATTCTTCTACTCCAACAGGTAACGAAATTATTCCGAATGTTGGAGCAGCTGAATTTCCCGAATTTTCTACACAACTATGTCTATGTGGTATGAGCGGTGTTCATGAAGCCACTCCAGATGCAGAGATCCGACTCCTGCTCGTCGGAAAAACTCCAATTGGACCACTCAACAAAATTTGGTGCTACTGAGTGGGTGGATTAAATATGGAACAGACAGCGTTGTTGGCAGAAACCAAAAAGGTGAAAAATATTGGGGTAAAATTGCTGAGTACTGTAATGATCATTGCTCATTTGATCATCCGCGTGATTGAGCTTCGTGCAGAAATCGTTACAACTACGTGAGCAGAATATTGGGCAAATGGATTGGTGCTTACGATAGCGCTAAGCGTATACTCCGGTCATCGAGATGCTTCTTTTTGAAGTTAAGTGAAAAGGAGCATCTCGATGACCGGAGCAAAAAGTTGTTAGAGAAGTGGAGCCACGATCTATTTGAAGATTAATTATCGACAAGTGTGTGTTTATGACACTTTCTGCTTTAATAATGTGTGCTTGTCATTTTCTGATCTTAATAATGTTTGTTTGTCACTTTCTACTTTAATAATGCGTGTTTGTCAATTTCTTCTCTTACTAATGTATGTTTGTCATTTTATGTTCTTAATAATGTTTATTTGTCACTTTCTACTTTAATAATGTGTGTTTGTCAATTTCTTCTCTTAATAATGTTTGTTTGTCACATTCTACGTTGATACTGTTTGTTTTTTATTTTTCGGTTTCAAACACTCAATTTCAGTCCAACCGTATTCAATCCGTGACTTTTGGCTTTTAGTGGAATAATATAATCTTTATCCAATCTTCTCTGTCTCAAACACTCAATTTAAATCCAATCCTTCAAATCTGTAATTCTCGGCTTTTAGTGAAAGAATATCATCCTTATCCAATTCTCTCGATCTCAACCACTCGATTTCAATTTGATCCTTATCCAATCCTGATTTGGCTTTTAATGGGAGTTATCTTATCCTTATATAATTCTTTCGGTTTCAACCACTCATTTTCAATCCAAGCCTCCAACCACTTAATCCATTGGTTTTAATATCTTATAAATGGGGACTTATTCTACCATTGATGTACCAATATCTCAAATACCATCTTCCTAAAAAATCTCAATGGATCCATCAGGATTTCCTTTTGATATCGAAGCTTACAAAAGACAGTCTAAAATTGAAGAGAAGTATATCGTCAACCGGTTTAGGGAGCGTCGCAACAAAATCGAGGAAGGTTATCCACCCCGTAGCAAGAGAAAATACTTCAAGATAGATCATGTAGCGGCAAACCAAAGACTGATTGACGACTACTTTGCCAATTAACCTACATATGACGATGCAATGTTTCGTCGGCGATTCTGGATGCAGAAACATGTTTTCCTTCGAATCGTTGGGGGCCTATCAAGGAATGACAACTATTTCACTCAAAGAGTTGACGCTGCCAATAAAGAAGCTATATCTCCATTGGCAGAATGTACCACGGCCATGCGAATGTTAGCATATGGTGTGGCAGCCGACGCGGTTGATATATAAATCAAAATAGGAGGGACTACAGCATTGGAGTGCTTGCGTAGATTCTGTAAAGGAATCATACAATTGTATGAGAAAAAGTATCTCAGAGCACCAACTCAAGACGACCTGCAAAGAATTTTGCATGTTAGTGAGATGCGAGGGTTCCCGGGGATGATTGGTAGCATTGATTGCATGCATTGGGAATGGAAAAACTGTCCTACAGCTTGGGAAGGTCAATTTACTCGAGGAGATAAGGGAACCACTACTGTTATCCTTGAAGCAGTTGCATCGCATGATCTATGGATCTGGCATGCCTTTTTTGGATGCCCAGGCACCTTTAACGATATAAATGTTCTAGATCGTTCACCAGTGTTCGATGATGTTGAACAAGGAAACAATCCAAGAGTGAACTTTTTCGTGAACCAACGTCCGTATAATATGGCATACTATCTAACTGACGGTATCTATCCTTATTATCCGACGTTTGTCAAATCAATCAGACTTCCTCAGAGTGAACCAGACAAGTTATTTGCACAACGTCAGGAGGGCTGTCGGAAAGACATCGAACGTGCATTTGGAGTGTTGCAGGTTCGATTCAAAATCATTCGCGAACCAGCTCGCATGTGGGACATAGCCGATTTGGCTATCATCATGAGGTCATGTATCATATTGCATAATATGATTGTTGAGGATGAACAAGATACGTATGTTCAAAATTGGACTGATTATGATCAGTCTGAGGCAAATGGATCTAGTACACCGCAACCATTCTCGACCGAGGTACTACCTGCATTCGCAAATCATGTGCGTGCAAGATCTGACTTGCGTGATTCAAATGTATATCACGAATTACAAGCAGATCTAGTCAAACACATATGGGCAAGATTCGGAATGTTCAATGATTAAAGAGAAGTTAAAGTCTTTGTGTGTGATTTAAAAACTTGATGGTTTGTGAGTTAAGTGTATTGTACTAATTAAATTATGTATGTTTTATTTAGTTACGTCATGTGTTTATGCTTCTATTGTATTGTATTTTAAGTTTTTCATAATGTTATTTGTTTTAATAATAAATTTTTCTATTTCTCATTTTTATTACTTAAAAAACGTAGTTAAAAATGTAAAATATGAAAGAAAAAACATTTTTAGAAAAAATAATTTGTAAGTATTTTAATTTAAAATGAGAATTATTATTAGTTTATAATAAAAAACAAAAACATAAAAGAAAAATAAAAATATAAAATAAAATGTAGTAGGGTAGAGTGTTGAATTTTTTTTTAAACAAAACAATTGTAGGGGGTTAAAATTGAATGGGTGTTGAATTATTAGGTGGAAGAAAAAGAAGATGATGTGAAGTGTTAAAAGAGAAAAATGAGGGTGTTTAAAACAAAAACCATTGTCCATAGTCTAAGTTGCAAAATTGAAGTTTGTATTAAATTTTTATTTTTTACTATATAAGTTTTAAATCTACTTAAGTTTTAAATCTTTTCATTTGAAATTTGATTTAAAATTTTAATTTCTTATTTAAATAACCCCAAAAAGGCTAAATGGAATTTTAAATCTTTTCATTTGACTGAAAATTAAGTAAACTCGAAAAATCACCGACTATGCATGCAAATGGCGTTGGATACAAATTATAAAGCCGAAAAAAAAAGAATACAAATTATAAAAATCATCAGTTACAAACTTACAATGATGATCTGGATAGAAAGGAGCAAAAGAAATAGAAAACTAAGTAAGTAACTTCATAGAAATTCAGAAGTTGACGTAAAATCTTACTACGGCTTTAACAACAACAAAAAAAATATTAGTACGGATGCTTTCCTGTTTAAAATCATTAACTATGACATTAGACCATGTCCAAAGGTAGAATCCCAAATGGGGTTCTTACCGTTACTTTTAATAATAATTTTGAAAAAATTTAAATTAAGAACTTCATTCCATGTTTTTAATTTTATGCTCAATGGTAGAATCCAAAGTGGGATTCTTAAAAATAAATAAAGATTTTTTTTTAAATTATATTATTTGAAGTAGAATTTATGTTGTTTAAATTTATAAATATTTTATAACTAAATATTATTGCATTTAAAATTTTAAACATATATGACATAAAAGCATATAAAAAATAGATGTGCAAATCATAAACCGAAAAAACTATTAGTTGTAATCTTTACTTGTGCCAAATTTGTGCCATAGTCACCGGAAACTATAGTGATGTTGAGATCTCTCCAGCTTCATCGCTTGTCGGGCAAGACTCTCTGTTTACATAAACACACATATTTACACACACATATTTACACACACATAAACACACGAATATCTTGTGATATACACACATATTTACATAAACACACACATATTTACCTAAACACACACATAAACACACGAATATCTTGTGATATACACACATATTTACATAAACACACACATATTTACATAAACACATACATATTTACATAAACACATATTTACATACAGACTCTTTGTTACATAAACACATATTTACATACAGACTCTCCAGCTTCATCGCTGGTCGGGCAAGACTCTTTGTTTACATAAACACACACATATTTACATAAACACACATATATTTACACACACATATTTACACACACATAAACACACGAATATATTGTGATATACACACATATTTACATAAACACACACATATTTACATAAACACACACATAAACACACGAATATCTTGTGATATACACACATATTTACATAAACACACACATATTTACATAACGACATACATATTTACATACAGACTCTCTGTTTCAGAAATAAGACCTTTAACAATGAAGCTAAAGAAGCTTTTATCATTAAAGCAAAAACAAAACAACTTATGCTTACTAAGCTTCAAGCATTTGACAACATGTCAGTTATTAGCTTGACAAGCGACGGTTGAGATGATGATCACGGCGGCGAACAATCGGAGATCCACTCATTCCTCCGCAAAACCAATTACCCCCAAATCGCTTTCGATTTCGCCTGGAGCTCGACACAAACGAAGAAGGTGAGGAAATGTCGAGGAGAGAGATCGTCGAGAATGACGGAAAAAAAAAATTCTTTTTTCCTTCCGCCAATTACACACGGCCACGTGGCGTTAAGGACCGATCCTTAAAAGCCTTATCTAAGGATCGGTTCTAAGCTATTTAACTCTTTTTCATTTTTTTTTAATCCTAAAAACACTAAGAACCCCAGCAAGATCCCCCCTTTGGAGATGGTCTTATGACGATAATGTCCAATAGTTATGACCACTACTGACATTATGACAATAATGTCCAATAAAATCAATCTCTATAATATTACTCCCTCCGTTTCATATTACTTGTCGTTTTAAAACTTAAATTTTGTTTCATATTATAAATATGTTTTATGTTTTCAAATGTAAATGTTTGATATTATTTCTACTTTTATCCATACTCTTTGAGCTTATTAATTAGTGTTATCATAGTATATAATACATTAATGAGGGGTAAACAGAAAATTGAATTGTTTTCTTAATCTAAGTAAAACAACAGAACGACAAGTAATATAAAACGGAGGGAGTATTTAAGAAGACATTTAAGAAAATGAACTTTGTTTTGTAAGTTACTCCATCTGTTTCACAAAGAGTGTCATTCTACAGTTTTTCACACATATTAAAGAAACTTACAAAAAATCTATTTCCCCCATCATTAATACACTAAATAAATTTCTCTTTCTAATTAATACATTAAAACAATAGGGTTAAAATTAAATTTTTATTCAAAAATTTGCATTGAAAATACAAAATGACATTCTCTGTGAAACAAAAACAAAACTTTAAAATGACACTATTTGTGAAACGAATGAAGTATTACATAATATGCCATTACAAATAAGAAAATATAATTGAAATAGGAAATAATATAATTGTCTTTTAAAATGATTGAAGAGAATATGTAAATTATTTGTTTTCCATTAATGAAGGTATCTACTATTTAGATTCTTAATTATTATGATATTATTAAATAATAATCAATCCATACATATTAAAAATAAAAAATTCGAGATCTTGCAATATTTTTCACTATGATTATTATATTTTATTTGAATATATATCAAAACAAAAGTTTGAAAAATATTTTACTAATTTTATAAAGAGTTAGACACGAAAAATTGATTTTAAGAGTTTGTGGATTGGTCATAAAAACCATAGTCATTAAGTGGTGCATATTATAGTTATGTTTTCAAGATTATAGGTTTTTGCGAGTTAACCCGAATAATATTTTAGTTCATTGCAAAACGGGTTAAGTAGAAAAGTTAGTCCATGTTGACAGTTTTATATATAATCATTAGTTATACATATTATAAAATTCATATAATTTACTTTTTTCTTAAATTTCAAAATAATTTTTTAAAAAAAATTATTACGCGCTATATAACTAGCGCGGATTGAATCCTAGTAACTATGACATTAACAACAATATTACGTTTTTACTGTTAAATATATTTCATCTATTTCATAAGAAGCGTCGATTTTATTTTTATTTCACAAAAAAAAAGACATTATTTTGTATTTTCAATATAAATTTTGCAAAATTTTAAAATAAAATTTTAATATTAAACTTATTGTTTTGGTTTATTAATTAAAAAGAAGTAATTGTTTAATATATTAATAAATAATCATGGAAAAAATTTAATAATTTTTTTAATATGTGTGAATGTGTCATTTGACACTTTTTATAAAACAAAGAAAAAGAGAGTAATATCCTCCACTAGCTAGGATATAGGTGATGTCAAATATAGATCCATTCCCGTGATTTGCTGTTTGGTTCTCGTTCGATATTGGTTTGGACTTTTTGGTTTTCTATTTTTCTAAAACAAAAGATAGCAAAATAATAGTGAATCGACTTCAGTCTGGTACATCATAGTTTCAGTTTAGGTTTGGTTTTAAGTCGAGGGAATTTAAAATTTTGGTTTGAATATGGTTTGGATATTTTTGGATATTAGAAGAATCTTTTTATTTTTTAGAAAATGAAGACATGTTAGATTTCGTATGAGCTCCAGTATGATTAATTTTAAGTTTTGGTCTGGTTTTTTCGATTTTTCAGATATTACAAAGGTAGATTTCTTTAGGTAAAAAGAGTTTTGCTTAGACTTCACATCAATTTATTTCGAATTTGTTTAGACCAAAACGGTTCAATTTACCCGAATTCATAACCCCTACCACAGTACCACTACCTTTACAATGAACGTGATTAATGATTATACAGTCGAAAGTTGAAACATTATTGACCACCCGATTAAAAAATAAAATCGAAATCCAATCTTAAATGCTAAAACGACCATTATTAAGTCATTAAAACCAGCCCAAATGTGAAAACCGAACGATTACTTTCTTCTTCCAAAAGTAGCTTATTACAATATAAACTCAACATGAGTAACGAGTTGATACCTTCATATATAAACATAACGCTATGTCATTCCCCATGGAAAGTTCCGATGATTCATCGTTGTCTTCGGATCTTCCGCTACCAAATGAAATCTCTATGACCTGTTTTGCATTGGTTCCAAGACGTTACTATCCAACACTATCTCTTGTCTCCAAAACCTTCAGCGGTTTCATCGTATCCCCTGAGCTTTACACCGCACGTTCACTTCTTCACGCCACTGAAAACGTTCTCTATGTCGCCTTGAGACTCCGTCTTGAGCAAACCCCTTGTTGGTACTCCCTCAATCTAAAACCTTTTCAAAAACGAATCTACTTTGGTTCCCATTCCTTCTTTCCCTTCGCTTCCTTGTTGGGGATCTTCTGTGATCGCTATTGGTTATGAAATTTACGTTTTTGGTGGATGCATCGATGGGGAGCTTACTTCTAATGTCTTTGTGGTGGATTGTCGGTCTCACATGTGTCATTTCCTCTCAAGCATGCGTGTGGCACGTGGCTGCGCAGCCACGAGTGTTATAGACGGGAAGGTATATGTGATCGGAGGGTGTAAGGCGCGATCCGTCGATTGGATCGAAATGTTCGATCTCAAGAAGAAAACTTGGGGGAGTGTTCTGGGTCCTTGTAACGAGGAGGTGATGTTAAGCAAACAACTCGTTTATTCCACTCAACAAAGGAAATCACAATATCGATACCTCAAGGAGACTCTCCAAGACGATCGATCCTTGGAAACTCAAGAACAAGCTCTTGAGAATCGCCAATTGCAGAGAACATATTCTCTAACAACCCAGTGATCAGATTATTCAATCGATAAAAGCTATAACAAAATCTACAAGAAGATATATCAACTCTCTCGCTTCCCACGACTTGTTCATCTATTTCCAGCCACGTCATCAGTCAACAAGTCCTCCTTGTCCAGCTCAGCACATCTTTGCTTTCTTGTATATGCTCTCAAGGGTTTATCAATACCCCCCTCGCTAACACGAAGTTTGCCCTCAAACTTCAAATGTGGAAATTGACTAATCAAAGTGGTAGCTCTTTCCCAAGTTCTCTCATGATCCATAAGTCATGTCCAGCTCACCAAAGCTTCTAGATGACCAGCAGAATCATAGCGAGTGTCCAAGATCACTGTTGGTTCAATGATAAGCTCATCATCCACCGAGAAGGAAGTAGGCAAATCATATACCTGATGATTCACGCCTAACACATGCTTCAACTGAGATACATGAAACACATCATGGATTTTTGAATCAGAAGGAAGCTTAGCCAGTATGCAACATCGCCCACTCTAGCCACAGCCACGACTTCAAAAGGTCCATAGTAACGTGCAGCAAGCTTCTGCCATACACGCTTAGAGACTGATTATTGTCTATAGGGTCTGAGTTTTAGAAAAACAGTATCTCCCACTGTAAATTCTAACTCTCTTCTATGCTTATCAGCATTATTCTTCATTCTGTCCTGAGCACTCTGTAAATGATCTTTTATTTGAGTTAGCATTAAATCTCTTTCTCTGAGCATTGTCTCCAACTCAAAATTAGATGTTGAACCTTCTTCAAACTTTAATAGGCTCGGTGGTGTTCTTCCATATACCACCTGAAAAGGTGTTGTGCCTAATGATGTGTGGAAACTTGTATTGTACCACAACTCAGCTCACGCCAAATATTTAGCCCAAGACTTAGGGTGAAAAGAAGCAAAACACCTCAAGTAAGTCTCTAAACACCTGTTCAACACCTCTGTTTGTCCATCAGACTGAGGGTGAAAAGCAGTGCTGTATTTCAATTGTGTTCCTCCAAGTTTGAATAATCCCTTCCAAAATGAACTGAGGAAGATCCTGTCTCGATCAGATACAATGGAAATTGGATATCCATGCAGCCTCACTATCTCTTGAAGAAACTTACTAGCCACATCAGCAGCTGTAAATGAATGCTTCAGCTTCAGAAAATGAGCAAATTTGCTCAATCTGTCCACTACAACCAGACTGACATTAACTCCATGTGATACAGGCAAACCTTCAATAAATTCCATAAATAGAGATTCCCAAATCTGTCCAGGGATCGGCAATGGTTGTAATAACCCTGCCGGAGACAGTGTAGAATACTTATGGCGTTGGCACACATCACACTGAGCAACATACTTCTGAATATCCACAATCATCTTCTTCCAATAGAACACATTATGTACTCGTTTCAAGGTCTTCAACACGCCCGAATGTCCTCCAATAACTCCATCATGATACCCATGAGAATAAAGGGAATGTTTACTGAAGTCTTGGGTATCACCAGACTTCCCTTGTACAACAATTTACCATTTACAATCGAATATCCTGCTTTCTTCTCTTCACCAGACTGAACTTTCTCTTTAAGTTCTTGGATTGTAACATCAGATTCAATCTTATTTAAAATGTCATGTAGTTGTAAACAGGTGGGAACCGTCAGAGACAAAAATGAATGGGAAGTTGAAATCGTTTCAGGACAGATTCTAGATAAACCATCTACAGCCTTATTCTCTACACCAGGCTTGTAGATGATATCAAAATCATATCCTAAAAGCATTGTAAGCCATTTCTGGTAATCCATAGACACTTTTCTCTGCTCCAGCAAGAATTTCAAACTTTTCTGGTCTATATGAACCAAAAAAATTCTGCCCAGCAAATAGTGTCTCCACTTATGTATTGCAAGAACAATAGCCATCAGCTCTCTCTCATAGATTGGCTTGATTTGTTCTCTGTCAGACAGCCCAGAACTGAAGTAAGCAATAGGCCTCTTTTGCTGCATTAAAACCGCTCCTAGACCATAACCAGAAGCATCAGATTCGACTATAAAAACTTCAGAGAAATCTGGTAATGCCAGCACTGGAGCCGTGACCATTGCTTCTTTCAACTGTTCAAATGCAATCTAAGCTCGACTAGACCATTCAAACTGATTTTTCTTCAATAAATCTGTTAAGGGTCTTGCAATTGAGCCATATCCTTTAACAAACTTGCGATAGTAACCAGTCAAACCCAAAAAACCTCTCAAATCTTTGACATTCTTCGGAACTGGCCAAGACTTCATAGATTCAGTCTTAGCTGGATCAGTAGATACTCCTTCCTGAGTAATTATATGGCCTAAATACTCCACTTGGTTCTGGCCAAACAAGCATTTCTTCTTATTGGCAAACAATTGATGTTTCTCAAAGATTTCCAATACGATTTGCAGATGTTGTTCATGATCTTCCACTGAAACACTGTAAATCAGTATATCATCAAAGAAAACCAGCACAAACCGTCGCAAAAATGACCTGAACAGCTCATTCATCAAAGCTTGAAATGTTGCCGGTGCATTTGTTAGACCAAACGACATTACTAAAAATTCATAATGCCCATCTGTAGTTCTAAAAGCTGTTTTCTCTATATCCTTCTCCTGCATACGGATCTGATGATAGCCAGACCTTAAATCCAACTTAGAAAACACTTTAGCTCCATGCAGCTCATCTAAAAGTTGGTCTATCATGGGTATTGGGAATTTATCAGGGATGGTAACCTTATTCAAGGCCCTATAATCGATGCAAAACCTCCAACTCGCATCCTTCTTCTTCACTAATAAGACAAGACTTGAATAGGGGCTACGACTTGGTCTGATAATACCCGAAGACAGCATTTGAGATACCAACTTCTCCATTTCTTCCTTACAAGCATGCGGGTATCTATAAGGACGAACATTGATTGGCCCAGCACCTGTTATTAGATTAATAGCATGTTCTCTGTTACGTAAAGGAGGTAACTGAGTAGGCTCAACAAAAATACTCACAAACTTTTCCAATAATTGTTCAATCTGAACTGGTATCTCCTGTTGTACTTCTTTAGGAGTTGTTTGAAAGAGCTCAATGTCGAATCCCAGTTGATGTAAGTAATCTTCGGAGTGAATACTCTTCAAAGAAGCCCCTCTTTTATGCAAAGATGGATCACCATACATAGTAACACGTTCCCCTTTCCAGTTAAAAGAGATTTCATGATTCTCCCAATCCATTTCGCATATCCCCAAAGTTCCTAAAAATTGAACTCCCAAAATGATATCTGCATTGCCCAACTCCAGAACTATGAAGTCAGCTGAAAACTCCACTGTTTGTAGGCTAAATGTAACATGTCTACAAACTCTAGACCCATTCACGGTAATGCCAATACCCAATAGAATCTCAAGTCTCTTGTCTTGCATTGGTTTCAAATGAGTCTTCTTCAAAACAGAGGGATCAATGAAATTATGTGTTGCTCCGCTGTCGAGCATCACCACAATTTTCACTTTCCCTATCACACCCCATAGCTTCGTAGTAGTTGGAGAAGACAGCCCCAAGAATGAATAAAGAGACAACTCCCTTAATTATGTTACTGTACCTTCCTCATCTTCAAAAGTGTCTACCTATTCTTCTTCTACAAGCTCCACTTCACAACCATTTTCCACAGTCAAAACACGTAACTCCATATTTTTACAATTATGCACCTTCGACCATTTTTCCTTACACTTAAAACACAGCCCCAATCTCTTTAATTCCTCCACTTTTGCTGGTGACAGTCTCTTAATAGATTGTCCTAAATTTGGAGGCTTCCAAGGTGGTTTATCATGTGTTATAGGCTTAGATCCCAGATTCTTTGAACCCTTAGAACTTTCTCGCTGTGCATCAGAAGGTGCAGAATTAGACCATGACCTGTTGGAATTGTATACTGATGATGATCGTAATGGAACATAAGTTGTTCTTCTGTAGTGTGTTTGTTGTGATGCTACTGCCATGGATGTACAAAAAGCACTGTCTTCCATCCGCATCACTGCGTTGAAATGCTCAGACAACCCTTTCGGTTCTTTTAGCTTGATAACTTCTTGCATTTCAGGCTTCAATCCAAGGTAAAACACATGTTCCAAGTTAGCGTCATCAACTCCCTTCACCACTGTTGACAATTCTTCAAATTCATTGACATAGTCTGCAATTGATCCCGATTGTTTCATACTGAACAACCTCTTTCCCAGATTCTCTTCAATTTTCTGACTAAACCTTCCAATCAACCTCTTCTTGAATTGAGACCAGCTTTGGAAATCATCTCTCTCTAATTCCCGATTATACCAGTTCAGAACATGACCTTGCAAGCTTATCGACAACAATTCCAATTTCTCTTCATCGTTATACTGGCCTAGTTTGAAAAATCTCTCCGCTTGCATTATCTATCCGTAAGGACGTGAACCATCACACACAGGCAGCTCAATCTTCTTTAACATTCTATTCTGATTCTCTAATACACTACGAGTTCCCCGATAACCTAACGAATTGTTTTCCCGATCTTCATGAGAATCGTTAGAATGTACCTGGTTCGAATTTTCCGCCATTGAAGCAATCTGTTTCCCCCTAGCTTTATCCGAGGACAAATGTGTCTCGATTCGGTTGACGGACTGCGAAATCATAGACACGCTCTGTGTTAGAGCTGTAACGCTCTGAGTTAGCGCTGCAATCTGCTTGTCGAAGGAAATCACCAATTTGTTAAGCAAACAACTCGTTTATTCCACTCAACAAAGGAAATCACAATATCGATACCTCAAGGAGACTCTCCAAGACGATCGATCCTTGGAAACTCAAGAACAAGCTCTTGAGAATCGCCAATTGTAGAGAACATATTCTCTAACAACCCAGTGATCAGATTATTCAATCGATAAAAGCTATAACAAAAGCTACAAGAAGATATATCAACTCTCTCGCTTCCCACGACTTGTTCATCTTTTTCCAGCCACGTCATCAGTCAACAAGTCCTCCTTGTCCAGCTCAGCACATCTTTGCTTTCTTGTATATGCTCTCAAGGGTTTATCAGGTGAATGAGAAAACGATCAAGAGTTTTGTGATGGATGAGAAGATTTACGTTATGGATAGTAAAAATAGCTTTGTTTATGATCCTAAAGAAAAAAGATGGGAGATGGAAACTGTGTTGAATGAAGGGTGGAGGGTTGGTTCGTGCGTAATTGACAACATGTTGTACACTTTTGGAGAGAAGAATCAGATAAAACTTTACGATCCGGATACAAAGGTTTGGAGAGTTGTAAAAGGTGTCGAAGAACTACAGGAGATTCCTTCTTGGTCTAGACTGGCGAATTATGGCGGTAAACTCGCGGTTTTGATTAACGTTGGTAGCTGGGTGACGGAGATAAGTTGTACGGAGATTGAATTGGAAACTCGAGAAGGAAGAGAGGTTTGGGGAAAGATTTTGTCGTCTAATCGTGTGCTTAGTATAGACGTTTCATCCACGATTGTAAAATGTCTAACCGTAACGATTTGATGAGACATGAGACGGGTTGCAAAAGGTATATATGCTTTCTTCATTTAACCTCCTTTTTGATGTTCAAATTACCTTTTGGTTATATAGGAATCTTATGACATGAATGGATGTGGATTTGCTGTATTTGTTCCCTAAACCAAACCCAACATATAGTATAACCAAATTACCTTGCTCATGCTATATTTTAGTTCTCTTGATATCTTTTGTTTTTTTCGACTCTTGGTATATCTATATATTCATCATTTTTTGTTGCAGCTTCAAGCCTGAATATGGAATTGGCCTGGTAATGCTGCCACAAGCTTGAAAGTTAACCGTTTTGTAGAGACGTACAATTATCGAATCGGAATCTGGAACGTTATAAATTATCAGATATCTTTGGGATCTTAAATATTTGGAAAAAAATGCGCAAATGTTTTTTTGCAGTAATTTCTTCTACATCAAACTATGCAAGTGACAGTCATTTTGTTATTTTAATGTTTTCATAAATGTTAGTGATACTAATTTATTTTATGATAACCTATTGTTTTAAGTTACGTACAATTAATTAAAATCTCAAGGGTGCCGTAAACAAAACAAAAAAAATGGAATAAATCTCAAGGCTTCTTTGTCTAGCGGTCATATATAACAAGATTACATATTGAAAGTATCCGAGTTTCTATTTTTGTAGCAGTCATAGAAAACTAACGTGATTCTAATATGCATAGTTATATAACTCAACCAGGCCTGGTCCGATACACAAACGTACTACCTATATACCATTGCTTAGGACAACCATTATAAACTAAATATTTTTTCAAACTCCTCTCGTAATGTAGCAATTTTTGTATAGTTGACAATTGAAAATCATTTTTCTCTCTCAAATTTGAACCTATGTTCATACCAAACCAACAAAAAAAAATTTGAACCTATGGTTTGTATTTTTTTGGTCAAATTAAAACAACGCTTACATCAAAATAATATTTTTATTTATTATATTTTTGTGTGAAGTGAAACCTTATTTAGCTGGACGTTGATTTCCTATCAGTTATATCATTCTTTAGTGCAAGCTAGCGTTGTTAAAAAACTATATTGGTTAAGTTATGTGACATTCAAATTAACATTTAGATTTGCAGCTATGTAAACATATCAAATTGTCCAATCTAATTTAATTGTGCAATCATTGAATATCTAGATACACTCAAATTGTACTTCAGATATATAGTTTGACGGTAGGAATTTATGATCAGCATTATTTTCTCATATGTAGAAATTAATAGTACCAAAATTTGACCGATGAAGAAATGGATATTGATTCTCTATAAGATGGTCATAAGAAAATAACAGTTTTTTAAAAAACCGACATAACTTTTTAGTTATCAAATGTGTTGATACAATCATACAAAGTCAATCAGATGGTTTAATATATTGATTTTGATTTTTGTGGTGAAAATGCTGACTAAGGTTATCGAAGGCGTGTAGAAGAGAAAAAACAAACAAAAAGGCAAGATATGCACGTAGTACTATGAAAAATGTTCGTAGACTTTTTCTTGATTTCTTTCATGATATCAGAGCCACAATTACTTATCTTTAGTCGTTTTAATACGAGAAAAAAAAATGTAATTAAGTCAATTATTATCTTAGCTCCTCTGAATTCTATCATTGATTTTAACATTACTAACATAACGGGGGATATCATATAGTAGTATATAGTATATAGATAATATACGAGTACTATACAGAGAGCTTAATAACACCAGCAGAAAATTAAGTAATTTTTAAATGAGTTTTTAAGAGTTCGTTAAGCTGTCTTGGGCGGGATCGTTGAGAGTCAAACTCTTCAAAACGGTGTCGTATCAAAGCTTCTCTTTCGGTTAAGCGAGACTCCAAAATCGAACCATAAATCTAGGGAACGTGCGCGTTATAACGAAAGATCCCATCTCTCGCTTTTTTCACTTCTTACACTCTTTTTGTTTGAATCGGCCGCTGTTCTTGACCAGTATGAAGCTTTCTCTGTCCAGAACAGTTCTGTAAGAATCTTAATATTTAAACAAAAAAAAAAAAACAGCTCTGTAAGAAATTACATCAAATATTAAAATATTCCAGTTGGTTTCGTATTTTTTTAGACTTTCCACCTTTTCTCTCTCTAAATCTAGGAAAGAAAAAACAAGATGGAAGAGCTAGAGAGAGAGAGAAGAAAATGATTGGTAACCAACAATGGTTGTGATTCTGAAGTGCACAGAAAACTAATTGCCAGAAATTCGCAGAGGGAGAGAACCTTTTTATTTTGTTGAAGAATCATAGAAAATCCCAAAAATAAAGTTTCCTTTTTTGGTCGAATTGAAGGAAAACAAACCAAAAAAAGATTTGATTTTGAGTGATGGGGTTTTCCATAAATTGCAAAGATTCTTTCCAATTGAATCTGGGACATCAAGGGTTTTAAGGGTTTTCAGATTTTATCATCAGAGTTTAGAGAAACCATGGTGGATCAGAAGAAGACAATCTTGCTGGTCGTCTTCTTCTTCCTCTTGTCGTTAGAGTCAACGTTCGAGCAACAGACAAGTTCTCCGGTTGAGAAATCGGCGCTTTTGGTACTGAGGTCTTCTCTGGGGCTAAGAGGCAGAGATTGGCCTTTAAAAGGCGATCCTTGTATGAATTGGAACGGCGTAAGTTGTGATGGGAATGGTAGTGTAATTCAGATCAACATTTCAGGATTCAGAAGAACAGGGATTGGGAATCAAAACCCGCAATTCTCAGTCGATTCGCTCCTGAACCTCACCCGTTTATCCTCTTTCAACGCCTCAAGGTTCTCTCTCCCAGGTCCAATCCCGGTTTGGTTCGGATCAAGTCTGTTGACTTTGAAAGTGTTGGACCTTAGCTCTTGTTCAATCACAGGCACCATCCCTGCAAATTTGAGTGGGTTATCACGCCTCACGGTTTTTGATCTTTCGAAGAATTCAATCAGTGGGAGTATTCCTCTGTCTCTTACATCTCTTCAGAACCTATCAATTCTTGATCTTTCCTCAAACTCGGTACATGGTTTGATTCCTGCTAGCATCGGGGCACTCTCAAACCTCCAACGTCTGAATCTTTCGCATAACGGCTTGTCCTCTTCCATACCTCCATCACTCGGAGACCTTTCTGCTTTAGTTGACCTTGATCTCAGCTTCAACGACCTGTCTGGTTCGGTTCCAACAGAGTTGAAAGAGCTAAGAAACTTGCGGACACTTGTAACTGCCAGAAATCGCCTTTCAGGATCCCTACCTCCTGATCTGTTTAGTTTCCTGAGTAAACTACAGATCGTTGACTTCAGAGGCAATGGTTTCATCGGCGTTTTACCTTCCAGGTTATGGTCGTTACCGGAGCTGAAGATTCTAGATCTTTCTGGAAATCAATTCTCCGACGTGCTGCCGGATACCACTGTCACTTTTGATTCTACTGTCTCAATGCTTAACATATCCGGGAACATGTTTTACGGCAATCTCACAATTTTACTGAGAAGGTTCCGGGTTGTTGATCTGTCAAGAAACTATTTTGAAGGTAAAGTTCCTGACTTTATGCCCATCAGTGCTTCCTTGAGCAACAATTGTCTTCAGGGGCCAATGAACCAGCGGGAATTGTCGGATTGCGCTTTGTTTTATTCCAAAAAGGGATTAACTTTCGACAATTTCGGACCACAACCTGCACAGAAAAAGAAGCCTAAATCTCCCTGGTTAAGCCACCGGACTATAGTTACACTTGCTGCAGTTGGAGGGTCTATTTTGGTTATGCTCATTCTCATATTGTTACCAATAACCGTGAGTTTCTGTGTCCGTCAAAGAAACAGATCATCAACTAGTACTCATCCTAGAGGGAGACACAACGGTGTTGGCCCATTGCCTCCTGATGAAACACTTCCCTCGGGAGGAGGAGTCTCCATAAACTTTGCGAGTCTTGGATCGTCATTTACCTACCAACAGCTGCTCAATGCCACAAAGGAGTTCCGCGATTCGAACCTGATCAAGAAAGGAAAATCGGGGGATCATTTCAAGGGCGTTCTAGAAACTGGAGTTCAGATCGTTGTGAAAAGAATCGGCTTGGAATCAATGAAGAACAACGAAGCGTATCTAACCGAGTTGGATTTCTTCAGCCGGTTTGCTCATCCGAGAATAGTCCCATTTGTAGGAAACTGCTTAGAGAGCACAACCCATAAGTTCTTGGTGTATAAGTACATGCCGAACAGAGATTTACCAAGCTCATTGTTCTATAAATCCAATTCTCTTGTTGACGACGGATTGAGATCTCTCGATTGGATCACCAGACTGAAAATCGCATTGGGAGCAGCAGAGGGACTTTCTTATCTGCACCACGACTGTTCACCATCTATCGTCCACAGGTTTCAAAAATCATCCCTTTTACTGTTTTTTTTTTCCCTCTCAGTCCACCATCTGTTCATACTGATGTTGAGCTCTCCAATGTAACTGTCTTTACAGAGATGTTCAAGCAAGCAGCATTCTCCTGGATGATAAGTTTGAAGTAAGGCTTGGAAGCTTTAGCAGAGCTTGTCATCAAGAAAACAGTGGCCGTCCAAGGAAAATCGCCAGATTGCTCAGATTATCCCAGTAAGTGTCTCCAATTCAGACACAGAGTTAAATAAGTTTGCCAAATTAGATCAAACATCTAACAACAACAAGCTTCTTCTGCCTTTTGGTTTTGTTCTCTCTTCAGATCTTGTCAAGAAAGTGTTCCTGGTGCGTGTTTGTATCTTCAAATATTAAGAATTAGATTCATAAAATAAAAACCTTGAATTATCAAAGTTCTAACAATCATCCCCCAAATTTCCAGGCTCTCCAGCTACAGCAACATGTGCATACGATGTCTACTGCTTCGGCAAGATACTACTGGAGCTAATCACAGGAAAACTCGGAATCAGCTCATGCGAAGAACCCAAATTAAAGATAATCTTAACCAAGATTCTGCCCTACATTTCATCACAAGAGAAAGAAGCAGTGACGAACATTCTAGACCAATCTCTTCTCGTCGACGAAGACCTCTTAGAAGAAGTGTGGGCAATGGCAATCGTCGCTAGATCTTGTCTTAACCCTAAACCCACGAGACGACCGCTTATGAGACACATAGTCCAAGCCCTAGAGAATCCTCTGAGAGTCGTGAGGGAAGACGGCAGCGAATCGGAGAGATTCCGTACGACGGGATCTTCGAGAGGATCGTCGAGTAGCGGACGAGTTTTCGGTAGTTGGAGACAAAGCTTGTCTGATCCAGTCGCGGCGGGAACGAGTAGCTTTCTGTCTCAGGCGGAGGGTTTAGCGAGATCCGGCGGCGCGACAGGATCGTCGACCAGGGAAAGTAGCCGTGGCGCGTCGAGCCGACGAAGTATGAAAGATGTATAGCAAAAGCCAAAAACGAAGACACACACGATCAAGATTCTTTTTTTTTTTTACCTTTTTTATTTAAATTTAAATTTAAATTTTTTTTTTGGTGTGGTTACGTTTTGTTCCCTTGTTGATAAATTCCCATAAATTCATAATCTTTCTTCGATGATCAAAAACAAAAAAAAAATATGTTGAAAAGTTATATTGCAATTGCACGTAATTGAGTCCAGAGTCAGTCCAATAACCGGAGAGGTAGAATTTCAAATATTAAGAGGTCATCAAAAAGACTAACAAATAAAGGAGCATCTTTGAATCAAGAAGACAATCAATAATCACTCAGATTCCAATTCGACAGATCGGATTCCGCTTAATGAGATCAAGATCCACCTGCAAATAACGGGTTGACCATTATATATAGCAATGGAAAACAAGGGGGAATGTTTATCCAAATATGTCTTAAGAAGAACAAGATCTTGTGGTTACCTTGTGTCCAAACAAATCTCGGATGTTGTCGATACCGTATAATATCATTGTTGGTCTGGTTTGTGAACAAACAA
The DNA here is from genome assembly GCA_002933915.1 of Eutrema heterophyllum. NCBI lineage: Eukaryota > Viridiplantae > Streptophyta > Magnoliopsida > Brassicales > Brassicaceae > Eutrema > Eutrema heterophyllum. Next base: position 270,627 of record PKMM01050542.1, on the reverse strand, counting down.
AATTAAGAAAGAATGATTAATGATCCTGAGATGTTGATGGAAATTCAAAAGTCATACCTTTCAAGAGAAAGACCCCAAGCGATGACTCGAACATCCTCAGGGAGACCCATCGGTAGAAGCATTTCGGGTCTGAACATTCCAGAGTTTCCAATCTCCACCCACTTCCCTAAACCTTCATGGTAGCTGAAATCCAGGAACACCCAAAGTTTTACCTTTTGTCTCTGTTTTATGAATTTTACATGATTATAATTTTTTTTTACCCTTTACCTGAAAATCTCCATGCTTGGCTCTGTGTAAGGGTTGTAAGCTGGCTTGAACCGCAGTTTCGACATCCCTGAAAAGCATTGATCGCGTAAAGAGTTTTTGTTTCTCTCTCGAGCTTAAGCGAACAAAAGTTAAGATTCAATGACAAGCTTAAGGAAGAGTTTACCTAAGCGTGAGAAGAAGTCATTTAATACACCAATAAGGTTTCCCAATGTAAGGTCCCGATCACATATCAAACCTTATCAAAACATGAGATCACTTAGCCGATTGAAAACGAGGTAAAAAAGTTCCACAGAACATGATGGTAACTTTAAAATCATTCCCAACATCTGACAATTAGTGCGGACACACCTTCAATTTGATGGAACTCTGCCAGGTGTGTCCGATCAACAGCCTCGTTTCTGAAGACACGGTCAATTGAAAAGTACTTCTTAGGCACAAAAGGTTTCTGCAGCAAGATAGATATCTAATTATTCTACTGAAATTTGAAAACAAACTTTCCACAACCTGTAAGTGGCTAGCCAGTAAAGAAAATCACTTAGAAACATAAAACAGATATGGATTGAGAACTGAAACGCTAAGCTAAAGTCTAGTCATACCTGTGCTAGTGCATAAAGCATCCTAGAAGAGACAGCCGTTGTGTGAGTACGGAGAAGATTCTTGTTGGCTTCTTCTCTTTTCCAATCATAATTATACCTTTGATGCAAAAGGCCATGTGAGAGTGCTTACAAATCCGTTATAACTATTATGAGGTAGTAAGAATAAATACAAGTCATGTACCCTCTTGATCCATATCCACCAGACTCATGAACACGTTTCACCCTCTCAACATAATCTTCCGGCAGTGTCCTTGTAGTAGAAGGAGCTACATTTAAAGATTTACACCTTAGAATTAAGAGTTAGATAGACATTGAGATGTCATCAAGGAACCGAGAAAAAGCTGTCCCAAACAACAGATTCAGTGACTAAGCATTCAACATTTGAACCTTTGAGAAAGAAGGTGTCGTGAGAATCACGAGCAGGGTGCTGCTGAGGCTGGAACAATGCATCAAAATTCCAGAAGCTACATTGTATATGAAACATGTTAACGATCAGCCAACGAATAGCAAGAACAAGTGTCTAACAAGATCTCCCTAAGCCATGAAAAACTGAAGACCATTAAATATGATTCTGCAATAACTAGACGATACCTGCTCTCCACAAAGTTGTTTGTTGGCATCTCCTCAAACCTGTGATCACATAAGCTTCACCATTAATTTTGACCAGCAACAGAAAAATGGAGAAATTACAAAATATGCCAAGAATTTCTCTCACCCCATCTGAAGAAATATGTCTTTAAACTGCTTCCGCACCTAAGACACCAAAAAAAAAAAAAATTAAGAAGTTTGTTATAAGAAAAGGTTACTCAAAACCTGCAGGACACAAAACACAGCATATACACCAGAGGAATACGAAACGCCAAGCTAACACTAGAGGGATACAACAATTTTTTTTTTGTACCTTGAGAAGGGGGTGAAGATGCCCAGCCTCAAGAGGCGCTCCTTTAGCATTGAAGTTATACTCCTTAAACTCTAACTCTTTCCAGCTGAAAATAAGTACCAATTTCCTATCTTAATTGCATATACCACATATAACAACATTAGAAAGTTAAAAAAAGGCAAGGTATAGGACAAACTTTTGTAGATTTTCTCGAGTCAAATCAGTGGCCACTTTCTTTCTCTCAGGAGCATAATTAGGACCTTTCTTTACGGAATATCCCTTCCATATCCTGAGAAGTAGAAAGGATATAAGATATTGATAATGTCTCCCAAAACAAACAAAATACAAAAGAAAAGTGGAAGTTAATTACTGTGGTGCTATGAGTTTTCTGGCTTTGAGAGAATTGATACCGTCTTTGTCAATTTCCTGAAGGGGAGAAAGGGAAACATAAATCAATATTAATTCTGAAGGCAAATATAGCATACAAACTCTCTACTGAAATAACATGGCACAAACCTTCCCTTCTTGTATTTGTAAAAGCAGCCCTTTCACTTGATCTTCTACATGTTGGACCTACAATGAAATGGTTCAGAGCTATTGATGCAGACTAAATAAACCGAATGTGACAGCATGTGAAATAGGTTTGATTGATTCAAACACAGTACCAAAATTCCAAAAAAGGAGATAGCAAACAGGAACAAAAGGGAATAATGAACCAAAACATTGAAACTCCATTGCAAATTAAACAGATAGTAAACCATTACAGAGAACAATCTACCATTACCTTCCTCGAGACTTGCTTTCCCATTTCCACCCACTTGTTTTTTCCAGCTTGTAAACAGCCAATCTTGAAGACCGAAGGAGCTAGCTTTTTCTGAAATATCAAGAATTTTACAGCTGGTACTTTAGCATGACTAACAAATCTCACCATATATATATACATACACATATCCATTGTAATCACCTGGAGCTCAGCTTTTGATATGCTACCTTCTTCTGGCACAGCTAAGAAAAGTTGTACCTCTGGTGATCCTTCTGCTGCATATTTCTTCCCTTCATCAGTCAAAACCCATGTCTCCCTTTTAATGTCCTGAAGAAAGAGTAGTCAACTAATGTTTTACAATGCAAAAGTAGTCCACTAAACCTTCTTTATGATTGAAACTTATGGCAAAACGTATAAACCCAGATTCTCGTAAGTATAAATGTGATTCTTCAGTGGCATTCATGAAAAACATACAATTTTCAACCAGATATGAAAACATTTTTATCTAACACACTATACCCTTAATCGAAACCCTATCGATTGACTCTTTCTCCGCAGACCAAATTCAACCAGAGACTAAGCCTACTAACGAAATTTCACACGCATGGATATGGATCGGAGATTTCAGATTAAACGGCGACCTGAACATCGATGTAACGAAAACCATGGAGGCTTTTGATGACATTGACGACTTCATTGTGGTCAAGGTTGTGCTCGGCAGAAAATTGACCCGAATCCGTGATCTGTTCATTATTCTGCAGAAACCCTAGTATCGCCTCTTCTGCCATAATCCTTTGATTCTCTTCAACGTTCGTATTTCAATTTTCCCAGTGTTTTTGCTTTCAGTTTTGCCCTACTCTATTCTCCGGCCAAACAGAGTTAACGCCGCAGGGATAAAATTTTGTTTTTATTAAAATATAACGGAGGAGAATCAATTCTGTTTAAAAAAATAAAAAAAATTGAAACTACAGAAGCGTATGCCCAGCCCAGTTTCTGAATTGAGCCCAATATAATAAAGAGACTAATTCAATAACCCAATTTTAATGATTCAGATGCGTAAAGCCCAGATTCTGAAGTCAGCCTACTATATAATAAAGAGACTAATACAAGAAGCCAATTTAAACTAACCCAATAATGTTTAGTACAGGTTTTGTACAGGTCACGTGGGCCGGTTGTAAGGATCTTATCTTTAATGGCTTAATTATATCAGATGGAAAAGAAAAATAAAAACTAACCCAATAATGATGAAATACAATAAAACTTCTATAAATTTATAATTTGATAAATTAATAAAGAATTTCGAATTTATTTTCCGATCAACTAATCTTATTATATAAAACTGAATGTTTTAAAGTTGATAATTCACCTGATCGTGACACGTGTCAAGTTAATCGATCAGATTTTGACACGTGTAAAACAAATTCAAACTATCACATAATATCAACAATAAAAGAAATTTTTTATAACCAATTCCAAATCTTAAAAGGTAAAGTTATTTAAAAAAAGAAAAATAGAAAATATATAGTTATCATAAAAACCAAAGTTAATTGAAAAGGGAAAAATTAAAAAAACAAAAAAATTTATAGTCAATTCATAATCTTAAAAGGTAGAGTTATTAAACAAAATGGTAAAATACAATTTTTAAATTTATCCTAAAAGGCATAGTTAATTATAAAAAAATTAAAAAAGTCAGACAAATTTATAGCCGATTCATAATCTTAAAAGGTAAAGTTACTAAACAAAAAATAAAATATATATGTGTGAGTAGCTAAATAATAAAAAGTAAATCTAATTCAAATATGAATGATAAAAAGCTAAATAATTTAAAACATGTGATTAAATTTAATCGAAAACCAAATAATAAATGAAAAAAATAAGATAATCAAAATAAATAAATAATTGAAACTTTGTTAGACTTCTCTATTGGTGGGTGATCGAGAAGAAAGATAAAAACTGAAGTTTTGATTTTATTATCTTTTCTCACAACTTTTCTATGTGATTTACCATCGATACTTATAGGAGTCATAGAACAATCTAGATCCTATAGCTCACCCTTATCTATTCAATAGCTGTCAAAGGGAGCGTCTTCTTCTTCGTTGTAACGTCTTTTGAAGGTACGAGAGAGGATTTGGAAGTTGTTATTTTTGTCTTGTTATGCTGAAGATGTTGACTAGATTTACTGTTTGGGCAGTGCTCACCTATTGGACCTTGTTTGGTTTGAGGCCCAATTGTTGTTGTTTGTTAATTGCAGCCCAGATCCTGCACTTCCGAGATATTGCTCATATGCCCCCTCAAACTTGGGGTGACTCGTTCCGACACACCGAGTTTGCTCCGAAGTTCAGTGAAGGCTCGCCGTGGCAGAGACTTGGTGAAGATATCGGCCAGTTGCAGTGTTGCTGGGATGTGCCGTGTTTCAATTAAACCAAGAGCGACTTGTTCCCTGATGTAGTGGTAATCGGTATCGAAGTGCTTGGTTCGATTGTGTAGAGCAGGATTCGTATTGAGGTAGACAGAGGATAAATTGTCACATTGAAGCAATGTTGGATGTAGCTGAGAAATTCTGAGGTCTCTAAGAAGGAATGAGAGCCACGTTATCTTCTGAGATGTCCCAGCGAGTGCTCTGTACTCCGCCTCAGTGGATGACCGCGAAATTGTCTGTTGTCTCTTCGCCGACCACGAAATCAGATTGGGACCGAGCAAGGTGCAGAAACCAGTGGTTGAGCGGCGTGTTTCCTTGCAGCTAGCCCAGTCGTTGTCACTGTAAACGGTGAGAGATAGACTAGTATCCTTCTTGATATGTAATCCCATATGAATCGTCCCTTTCACATACCGGAGAATTCTTTTCAATAATCTGAAGTCTGAAACCGTCGGTGAGTGCATTCTCTGACAGACAAAATTGACTGCGAATTGGATATCGGGTCTAGTTATGGTGAGGTATTGGAGCTTTCCGGCTAAGCTGCGAAAGTACGTTGGTTCCGGGAAGGGTTCTGAATTGAGGTTGTCGAGTTGTTGTGGTAGTGGTGTAGGCATGGGATTGCAGTCTGACATAGCTGCTTGATGAAGAATATCCGAAGCATAAACTGTCTGATGTAGGAAGAGGCCAGTTTGTGTTGATTCAATTTCGATTCCCAGGAAGTAGCGAGGCGGTCCAAGGTCCTTCATTGAAAACCGGCTACTGAGAGATTTCAACAAATCATGCAGGAGAGACTGATCACTACCAGTAAGTAAGATATCATCCACATATAGGAGAAGTATCATGGTTTTTCCCATTTTGTGATATGTGAATAAGGAAGGATCAGATTTGTTGCAGGTGAAACCGAAGTCTATAAGGTAGTTGCTGAAGGTGTCAAACCAGGCTCTAGGAGCCTGTTTGAGTCCGTACAAAGCTTTGGTGAGGCGACACACATGGGTAGGTTTTTCTTGATCCACGAAGCCATGAGGTTGGAGCATGAAAACTGGTTCTTGCAATTCCCCGTCAAGGAACGCATTAGAGACATCGAGTTGTTTTATAGGCCAATCCTTAGTTGTTGCAATCCTTAATTGTTGTTGTACGTACAACTGGACTGAATGTCTCCAAGTAGTCAAGCTCCTTCTTGGTTAAACCCCTTAGCTACCAACCGCGCTTTTAGCTTCTCAACTGTTCCATCTGGTTTAAGCTTGGTCTTGAATACCCATTTGCAGCCCAAAACGTTCATATCTTCTGTCAGAGGGACCAGAGACCATGTATGAAGCATGTGTATCGTTCCCATTTCATCCATCACAGCATTTTTAGGCTCATCTGTTGTGTAACGAGAGGCTAGAAGCACATACCGAGTGTTAGGTTTGTGTATTCCAGCTTCGGCTCTCGTTGTCATAGGATGTGTGTTGTCCATAGGAGCTTCCTCTTGTGCAACTACTTCTGATTCTAAATTTGGTAATGGACCCGTTTCTTGTATTTCTGCAGGTTCTGTTGCAGGCGGAAATGGCATTGTAGGTGGGGCAAGGAGGACCCGAGGAACCTGAGTTTCAGTTGGTGATACAGGAGGAGGCAGCATGACTTGCCATGCTTGAAGAAGACGTGTTTGATATCTTGGAATGAGTGACTGATATTTTTCTTTGAAGGGGAAGCAATCTTCATCAAAAATAACATGGCGGCATATATAAACTTTGCCGGTAGGAGGATAAAGACACCGATAACCTTTGTACGAGAATTGTATCCAAGGAATACACACTGCAGCGATCTCGGATCAAACTTGGGCTTGGCCATATGTCTGAGACAAGGGTAGCAAGCTGAACCAAAGACCCGAAGCATGGAGTAATCTGGTTTGTGGTTGAGCAGCGTTTGATGGGGACTGCGATTGTCCAGGACTGATGATGGAAGGAGGTTACCAATGAAGCTTGCTGTGAAGAATGCTTCCACCCAGTAGCTCAATGGAGTATGACTATGGAACAGCATGGAGAGTCCGAGTTCAACAAGATGTCGGTGTTTTCGCTCAGCAATACCGTTTTGTTGTGGGGTGTAGGGGCAAGAGATTAGATGTTTAATTCCATAATCTGTAAGGTGTTGTTTGAATTGAATACTTGTAAATTCTCCTCCTCCATCACTCTGAAATACCTTTATCTTTGTATTCAACTGATTTTCGACTCGCTTTTGGAATGCTTTAAAAACTGAGAAGAAATCAGACTTGTATTGAAGTGGATAAAACCAAGAGAACCGGGAATAATCATCCACGAAAACTGCATAGTATTTGAAACCCTGATTTGATACAACTGGTGTTGGTCCCCAAAGATCACAGTGAATCCGATCAAGGGGTTGCAAAACACGAGAATGAGAAGAAGAAAAAACTGTAATCTAGAACTTTTCCCCATCTGGCAAGGCTCACAAACAGGGGAAATGCTGCTCTTATTGATTTGAATCTCCTTGATGTTCTTCAGTTGTTGCAGAACCTGAGAGTTTGAGTGTCCAAGTCGATGATGCCAAGTGTCTTCACTAGCTGCACATTGACGATTAGAGTATAGAGCCACAAACTCTCGGTTTTCCAACACATAGAGCCCTTTACGCCGAGGACCCTTTGACACCACCTTCTGAGTTTGCAAATCAATCACGCATACTTTATCAGCATCAAAGTATACACCACAGGGGTAATCATCGCATAGTTTGGATACCGACAGAAGTGATTTTTGTATTTCAGGGCACACCAATACTTCATTTAAAGGAATTGTACCTGAAGATGAAGAAATGGTGGCAGATCCGACGTGGGTTATTGGAAGATAGGTCCCATCTGCAACTAGGATCGTGTCATTGCCCTCGTATGGAGTGGTGGATTGAAGAGTGGTGGTTGAGGCAGTGACATGAGCAGAGGCACCCGAATCGGGATACCAGTATTTACCTGAATCATCTGAGATACGCAAGGTAGAGAAAGCTTGTGAAGCATCAGAACTTTGATAATTATTATCAAATCGATTGTAACACTTTAAAGTTATGTGTCCAATCCGACCACAGATCTGACATGTCGGACGTTCACCGTTGCTGTTGGAGTTGCTCTGATGTTGTGAGAAGCCCCTGCCCCTAGAAGAATAGCCACCACGGCCTCTGTTTTGACCAGAACAACCTTTTCCTCTCTGATTTAGGAAAAACTGAGGAGGACCATTTGCATCAGCTCTCTGTGTCTGGAACGCCATGTGAGGTGTGACAGTGGCTGAATCATCATAAGATTGCAGCTTTGTATCGAACCCTTGCACCTCTGAGACAACATCGTTAAACGTAGGAGAAGGTTGTTTGGTGAGTGAGCTTTGAATGACCGTAGTGATAGGGTCGTATTCCCTGCCAAGACCATTTAGAAACCCAAAGATCTTCATGGATTCATCAACTAGCTTTCCAATGGAGCTTAAGGAGTCACATATTGCCTTGAACTCGCGACAGTAGAGAGACAAGGGCTTACCCTTTTTGGTGAGGAGTTGAAGGCTGTGTCTAAGAGAGAACTCACGAGCTACAGAGCTCTTGTTGAAGTGTTCTGCGAGATAGACCCATATATCATGCGAGCTTTGAAGACTGTGAACAGAACCGAGGACCTCCTCGGACAGAGTCCCAAACAACCACGAACGGACTAGCTGATCAGTGCAAAACCAGTGATCATACTGAGGGTTGGGGACTTCCGTGGTAACACCATTAGTGACGACTGAACGAGTGGCTGCCGGCGACGTGACACCACCATTGACGAAGCCGATGAGCTTCTGACTGGAGAGAAACAATTCGAACCGTGTTTTCCAGAGCAGGTAGTTGCTGTCGTTGGGTTTCAACGTGACAGAACTAAGGACATGAACATTGCTTGGAAATGGGTATGGGTTAAGAGGATCCGCCATTGAAGCACCTGTTAAGGTTTACAATGGCTCTGATACCATGAGAAGAAAGAGAAAAACTGAAGTTTTTATTTTATTATCTTTTCTCACTACTTTTTCTCTGTGATTTACCATCGATGCTTATAGGAGTCATAGAACAATCTAGATTCTATAGCTCATCTTTATCTATTCAATAGTTGTCAAAGGGAGCGTCTTCTTCTCCGTTGTAACGTCTTTTGCAGGTACGAGAGAGGATTTGGAAGTTGTTATTTTTGTCTTGTTGTGCTGAAGATGTTGACTGGATTTAATGTTTGGGCTGTGTTCACCTATTGGACCTTGTTTGGTTTGAGGCCCAATTGTTGTTGTTTGTTGATTGCAGCCCATATCCTGCACTTCCGAGATATTGCTCATAGTGATTTCGTATGGATGTTTTCAAACTTATTTTATTTATTTTTACTGGTGATCTAATTTTGCTTTTTACTTATTTGTTTTCGATTTTTTTTTCACGGATTGTAAAATACTAAATTATAAACTCCGCGTACACACGGGCCTAATCTAGTACTTTTATAATTTAATATTTCTATGAATTGATAAATAGCATATTTTCAACATTAACAATACAAGTTTTACGATAAAATTAGTAGCCAAGCCATTAAATTCGATTTCGTTCATTCTGTTTTTGCGCTCTTTTTCTTCTTAAATCTATCTATGAGAGCATGAACAAAACTCCGGAAACTGTAACAATAACACCACCGTGGAGAAAGTTTGCGAAGACGAAACCTTTTTCTGCTTATCTCGAGTTCCCAAGAAGTACCACCCAAGTCTTCAAAGTACAACTTAAAACTTCAAGACCCTCATGTCATCTCACTGATTTTTACAAGTCTTGTACGCGTATTGGAACGATGGAGCATGCGATTATGGTTGCTCTCGACCATGGTACGCACAAGCTAGTTCCTTTCTCATTGACTCCCGTCAAACCATCATTTTAGCTATCATATTTCGTGTGTTGAATCGTATGTTATCTATTCATAAGTTATGGTTATTAGAGACTGCGCATCAAATTATTTTGATAAAACTTAGAGGAAATTGGATAAATAAGTGTGTAAAAGTTTCTAATTTGTCAAATAGATATGTTTTAAATTGTTTTTGCTATTTGGGTAGTTCTTGATGTTAAAAGACATAACACCCCTACACAAATTTTAATTTTTACAATTCTATGCCATTCTGGTTTTCTTTTTATTAATAAAATATCTATATCTCTCCTTGACTTCTTCTTTGCCGAATCTCTTCTTTTTTCTCGTTCATGTCTTTATCGATCTGGTCTGGTTTTGAAATTTTAATGCAAATCTTTATGGATTTTTCTCTCTTTTTTTCCGGCACATACCAATCGAAATTCAAAACCAATAGAATCGCTTGTCTTTAATCGACGCCTCTAACATATCTTCGAACGAACTCCGTCGTCTGTAGCTCTGCCTCCGACCGAAAGACTCTTCCCCAATCCGCCATCCAGAGAATCATTTATCTATCATCTAACATTTCTCTCTAAAGCCAATTTTTTTTCGTTGTTCTACCGTTATTGCAATTTTCAGGATCGATGTCTGCGTAACTTGTTTTTATCTTCTTTTCTGGGTTAAGATCCTTTCGTAGAGCAAGGTATCAATTTTTATAATTTCGTTGTCTTTTATTCCAAGAATGATTGGTTCCTTTTAAATTCAGAAGAATTCAGAAGAAAGGCAAGAGATTTTGTTAGATGATTCATGATATGTGTGTTTCTTGGTACTGATTCATGTTTCTGGGAAATTTTGTAGCTCAGAGTTACCAGGTGAGGGTTGATCATGGATGTGACCGAGCTCGAGGAGAATCTATTTGCAGCCAGCGACGCCAAGGTTCGGTTACAATTGAAAATGTTTGATTTCAAATTGATAATTTAAAAAATTTGATGTCGTAATTGTTGGAATCTGATGTGATTGCTTTTGTTTAGGGGATAAATGTTGCTTCTCTGATTGCAAAGAACGCTTCTATTAGAATAGTAATTGATTTTCTTAGAGAACCATTTATCTATCATCTGACTTCAGTATGTTAGAGGATGTTTTGTTTGTATTTAGAGAATTCAATTTATATTTTAAAGATAAATTGTGTATATAGGTTGTTTTGTTTGTATATTTTCATAACACTAAATTGAATTCAGTCGAAATCTAAACTAATACTAAGAAGAAGAAAAAAAAATTCTACAATATGAAGGTAATCTTCTATATGAATATCATACGTTACGTTTTTAAATTTTGGTTTATCGATGTACGTACACTATATGTCACCGTATGTATACCGTATATCACCGCACGTTTTATTGTTGAAGAATCTCCAGAAGATGCCGATAGCAAGCGTGCTTTCAAGTATGTGCATTGTGGTTTTTTTAGAGATAACTTCCCTAATATTTTGTTATGAACAATGTTGTAAATTTATATTTATATTCAATTGTCAATTTATATCTATATTCAATTGTCAATTTATATTTATATTCAATTGTCAATTTATATTTTTAAGATAGATTGTGTATATGTGTTATTTTGTTTGTATATTTTCATAATAAATGTATACACTAAATTGAATTCAATTGAATTCAGTCAAAGTCTAAACTAATATTAAGAAAAATAAAACTTTTCTACATTATGAAGTTAAATGTTCTATATGATTATCACGTTTTAAAATTTTGGTTTATCGATGTACGTATATCATATATCACCGGACGTATACTATATATCACCGGACGTACACCGTATATCACCGTACATCACCGGATGTATGTCGTATGTCATTGTATGTATATAGTATATCGCCGTATGTATACAGTATATCACCGTTCGTACATTGTATATCACCGTACGTATACAATATTTATCGGTATACACCTCTAATGGTGTACACCTCTAATACACATCTAATGGTGTACACCTCTAATATCCACTAATGGTGTACACTTTATTTGTGTATACTTCAGTCGTGTATATTTTATATGCGTACACTTCATATTTGTGTATTCTGCAAAAATTCAATTATTGTCCGTTTAAAAAAATTCAAATTTCAATATGTGTAAAAAAAACCTATATATTTTGTATCTGTATTATTAAATGTTTCATTGTTTAGAATAATATATAAAATAAATGATTTAAGGGAGAAATATGATATTAAAAATGAAGAAAGATAAAATATTTTTTAAAATAAAAATATGTTGTTTTTTCTCTCTCTCACGGCATATGTTTTCTCCTTCTCTCTTTTTCTTTGGACGTGTGACTCACCCTCTCTCTCTCATTTTTCTGTGTAATAAGGGCTTCATGGGTATTATTGATTTGTGACTGTTTCACAAACTACCAAGTATTGCATTTTCCACCAAAACACACCCATCGGCAAATTATAAACTTAACACATTTTTTTCCTAATTCACCCTAAAACTTATGATATTGGATAAGACTTATTTTCCAACTATTTGAGTTGTTAGTGGCAAACTATACAATGTTAGATTATGTAATCAGACCCGCTTATACTATTTTTGAGCGTTTGATTTTTAAACTTGGGCATGGAAGTATGTTCGTGATGCAGCATTTGAAGCGAATAGAGACATAACCGAACCAAAAGGTCTTGTTATCAACGACAGACTTTATATTAAATGTGTTGGGATATTCAATTTCCTATCGATCTTGTGAATACTACCTAAATAACATTGGACCGATGCTTCATGTGTCATAGAAAACCATTGGTTTGATATGGAAAAAGGGTGTACACATGTCAAGCTTGTTGATCAGAGAGGTAGTTTTCTTATCTTTTACAAAAGAAGACAAAAAATGTGAGAGTGAACAAAATTTGTGCAAGTAAGTGAGAGATGTTACCGCCAAAATTGATCATGTTTCCGTTGACAACCATTAAAACATTTTCTTGGTTGGCTTCTTTAGTGAGTTTTAGGTCGGATGTTATTGTCGTTGGAAAATCTTTCGATAGGGTTAGCAATATGGTTATAAGGGATTGTACATCATAAATTGATCAATTGGGGTAACTTTTGGCTCTTGGTGTGATTGATGGCAAGTTATGTGATTGATGGCAAGTTATACGCACTAGGATTGTGAATCAAACTCGGGTATACCATTTTCAAGCGTTTGATCAATAGAAAATTTGTTGCAAAGATGTAAACCAAATGAATAGTCCAATAAAGTGTGTTATGTTCAAAAGTATGGATAATTATAACTGTAAATAAAAAGGATAAACATTTTAAGTTTTTAACCATAAAGCTGTAGTATATGAGGATTACAAAGATGAGAGGGAAAACGACGTATTTACACCTCAGTTTATGATATAATTGTAAATCCATCCGAAGTTTGGACCTCAACACAGATCCTCCTAATTAGAAAGTTTCAGACGTATTTCTTCCCAATCTAAAAAATCGAAACCTATTTACCCATAATCGTTGGTTTTATTGGTTATTGTTTACAAACCGACTAAACCTAATCCTAAACCGAACAAAACTCAATCCAATCAGTTATGACCTGACCCAACTCTATTTTTTTCTTCACCCGGTTCGTTGAAAAAAAAAATCCATAAATTTCATGATTTCCCGTGATCTTGAATCATCGGAAAAGTGAAGAAATTTTTTTTATTTGAAGTGAAAAATGAATTAATTTACACCATTGTTGAAAGAAGATTCAAGTGATAACTGATGAAATCAAAATTTGCACAACTCTCAGGGATTGAACATATAAAACATGTAGAGGATTATCAAATCTGTAATTCTCTTACTTTGGCACACGATATTCAATTCAATTGGCTACGCACAGGAGAGTTTCAGAAGCTAATTTTTCCTTACATGATCAACAAAACATTGTCTAAAAACCCATATTTTCCCGCAAATCAGCATCGACCCAGAAAACATGTATCGACGTGAGCAATTATACAGAGAGAACTTGGGGATTTATTGCTAATCAGTGACCACCGCCGCTGGTGACGCCGTCCCTTGCTGTTTCCTTCTGTCACGAAGACCCAGACTTTCTCCTCCTATCGACCGCCAGATCTACTCCCGTAGAAGACACAGCCTTCTATCATAGCCGCCACAGGGACGGGCACAACTCCGGCGAGTTTCTCCACCGCTTCACTCTCTACTTCTTCTCCATTCACTCTCGGAAAGCGCGTCGTGAGAGCGGGGGAGGGAGAATCCGGCGGCGGAGGAGGATTAACAGTGGGACCCACAATGGGGGATTCAGGTGGTGGCTTTTGGGCGGTTCCGATGGTGGTTCAGGTGGTGGCTTTTGGGCGGTTCCTGCAAGGCCTGATTTCGGACAAGTATGGAGCTTTGCCGCCGGAGCTCCGCCGGATATGTTGTGTACACAACAACAGCAACCAACTACACTCTTCGTCCGACACCAGCAACAACAACAGCAAGCTTCCGCCATGGCGAACCCTAATTCGGCAGACCTTCCATGGCGAACAACGGCGGAGCAGTAGCTAATGGCGTCATAATCGAGCAGACGTCGTCAATAGGGAGACGTTGATCTCCGATCACCTCCTGATCCTCCTCCGCCGTTTATCTCGTCATCAAACACTTCAATTCCAACCTCTCCTTCTCTGACGCCGTCTCCGTCGTCAACCCATGTTTTGAAATTCTCTTCTATCACAGCAAGAAACAGTGAAACCCATGCCCGCAATTTCTCACCTTTGTCGATTTGGAGAGCAGAGGTAGACAGAAGAATCAAATAAATCACTGTAGAATCCAAACCTTTGTCAATTTGGAGAGCAGAGGTAGACGAAGATGACCTGAGGAGATCATCGTCGATTTGGAGATTTTTAGCTTTGATGATTTTTAATTTTAGGGATTTTAGGGATTTTAATCGGGTGGGTGGGGATTATTTGGGTTAATCGGTTTTTTTTAGAGTTGGGGTTGGGTCGTTTTAATCGGGTCAAATCTGGTTTATTTTTTTAATCGGGTCAATAAACCGGTTTAGTTCTGATTTTAAATGGTTAAGTATCATTCGGTAAACAGTAAACCGATCTAAATCATGGTCCGGGTGATTTTACGTTTCGAACTTCTATCATGTGTGTAAATACGTCTGAAACTTTCAAATAGGAGGAAAATACGTCTGAAATTTTCTAATTAGGAGGATCTGTGTCGAAGTCCAAATTTCGGATGGATTTACAACTATATCATAAATTTGAGGTGGAAATACGTCGTTCTCCCGATGAATGTCCGTCCAGAGCTGGACCGGATGAAGGTGTAAAAGGATTAAGAAATAGGGTTTATATGAATAAAAATTAAAAGTGAAGGGCAAATTTAATTTATGTTACTTCTTGGGACGAAATTTCGAAACGACGCCGTTTTGGTTGTAGGGTTTAGTGATCGTTCACATGTCGTCCATTTCATTGTGTTTCCTCCTCCTCTCCTTCAAGGAAAACAAATTTTCTCAAAATCAGAGATGGCATCGTTTTGCAGATCAGCGTTAATGGCAGGTTCCAGAAACTTAGTGTCTAAATCCAAAACCGTAACTCAAAAGTCCCTTAATCTTAAACCAACAACGACTTCATCTCCTTTCGCTTCACTGTCCCAATCCATCCCTCGCGCTTCAAGGTGAGCACTCATCTTCAGCTAATTTCCATTAATTCCAGGAATTTGGTGTTTAATCAGAAACTTTCTCAATGCAATTTGAAGGGTTCTCTCGGCTTTGGGAAGCGTTGAAACGATGATTCCGCTTCACAGTGCGGTTGCTTCAGCTCGGCTCCGGTCAAGCATCGCTGCTGATTCCTCCTGTTGGAGCTGGCTTTCCCAGGGTACATTTTCATCTTCTTTTTTTTGCTTGTTTTGATGTTTATTTTCCTTCAATTTGTTGTCTTTGTGCAAGTTGTTTTGTGGATTGTATCTGTTTTTCTGCTTTTTCACTGGTTTTTTTATGACATTTGGAAAGTTTTGAGAATAAAACTGAAGAGCTAGAATCTCGCTTTTGAAATGGGATTAAAACTCTCAACAGTGGCGTGACATTTTTTATTAGAAGCATTGCAAGAGGGTTTTCACTAGTCTAAACTGAAACAGACAAAACTGCTTCAGATGTGTTTTTAAAGTAAACAAAAGCTGGAGCAATTGTGTCTTCACTCAATATGGTTCGATAAGGAACAAAGCATGATAAAGATCAAAACTTTGACAGGTTTCTCAAGGAAGAAATTGTTACTTCTCTCTTACAGAATCATGTTTTGTTGAGATATATGGTCGCTCTTTGATTCTTTACGTACTTGTGTTATGTCCTAAAGCTTTGCTTCTCTGACTTGTGGTTCTTCTACTTAATGCGATAGGATTTGCCACGCCTTTGTGACCCCGGTCTGCTGGAGATCTATATAAGGCGAAAATAATCAAAAATATTAGGACTTGCTTTCAGACAATGAATGGACAAGAATAGCACTTTTTGTAGTTTGAACACTTTCGTTGATGTATTGTTATGGTTCACATGGACTTGTTGCTTGAAAGTTCTTGCGATATTTCTACTGCTATTTGGATCCACAGATGTTTTTGCATTGCAACTCAGCTTTTCCTTTCTTCTGTTCATGATGTCGAGTTCCGTGTTCGTCTTGATTGTTTGTGCAAATTACAACGCAAAACGTCCTACCGCTTTTCATTTTCTGAATTTGGTTTGCTGATTTTCTTCCATTTTCTCATCGTCTCTTAGAACTGGGAGTTCCTCGGTGACACCATCATTAGCATTGGTCTTGATCTTGAAGCGTCCATGGGTTGATTCTTGATATTGTGCTGTTTAAGACTACTTCATGTTACCAGTTATAGGACCAGTTTGGTCCGGACCAAACTGTTTCTCAATTTGGTTCGTGTTTTCTTTGATTTTAGACTTTTTGGAGCATTGATGGGATGGGATATTAAAAATCTCAAATTATTAATCATCGTCTTATAAGCATTCTAGCGAACCCATTAGAATTGGTTATTGCATTCAAACGAACATAATCAAACTTATAACCCTACCAACTAATAATTGTGAATCCAAACTTTCTTGCAGTTTACTCTTAGCCCCGTCTTCTCTTTCTCCACCAACTATGTAACTTACAATATTGGTATACTAGAAAATAGAAACAATATACCAGAAATATACGAGAGCCCCACATTCACCAGACAAATCGTCCAACGCCAATTTCGCCAGCCTTTTCGTTTAAATTACCAAAGGGGGAAAAAGTTAAAGCTGTAGATAGAAATAATCAACTCCCCTTTTAGGAAAATAATACAATTACAATCTCTAATACAAATATACAAGATTCAGCCTTCCGTTATTAATAACCTCCGGCATTAATTTGTCATTTAAATTAAACGTCATTTCTGATAAGTGAAGAGTAGAAGTCTAATACTCCCTCTGTTTCAATATATAAGATGTTTTAGAGGGTTTTTTTTGTTTCATAATATAAGATGTTTTCATATTTCTAGGCAATTTTTATATTTATTGGATATCGTGTGATCAATTATAATTTACAGTTTTTTTATGATTGGCTGAATTGTTTTTAGTTTATATATTAAATTATACTTTTAGAAAAGAAAAAAATATTTTAATTTCCGTGTTTTTAACCAAAACATTTTATATTACGAAACTGAGGGGTACATAAAACCGATAATGTGATGATAATACAAAAAAGGAAAAATAAAAATCGATGTATTTTTCGTCTTTAGGCCTCTCTGTATCCCCACCTCGCTATCTAATTAACCGCGTAACGAGATGGACGGGCACAACGATATACACAACATGTGTGTGTGTGTGTGCACGCCTATATAATAGGTCGTGTTCTTAATCTAAGAACTCGAACAAATAATAGTAAAAGAATATCAGAATACAAAAGGCCAGCTATATGGGGAATTGTGCACTAAAGCCAGAAGTTTTGTCGGAAGCCAGAGCTCCGGCGCCGGAGGAGCTTAAGGTTTCACTTCTTGAATATCAGAAGATCGACGCTGCGAAATCTCTTAGCAACTTGTTCCTTCAAGTTAGTCACTGAAAATTATAAACACAAACATTATGCAATAGTTTTTGGGATGTTATATGCTTAATTGTAGTAATCTTTGTATATCGTTTGTGGTTTTTGGTTAATAGGACAAGGCAGAAAATAAAACGAAAGAAGACGAGAAGACAACACCGGAAAAGATGCCGGTAACTGAAGATCGGAAAACAGCTTTGGCTGAGTCAGAATCTCCAACGAAAGAGCCAAAATCTCCGGCAACAGAGACAAAATATCCGGTAACGGAGACAAAAGCTCCGGCTGATGATCAGACGGACATGAACGAAGAGGCCGTCGTCCGTGGCGAGAAAGCGATCGACGATGCGACTGTGAAAGAGACAGAAACAGAGGCGAAGCCAGAGGAAGTCAGAAGAGAAACTTAAAACTTAAAGCTAGTTTATGCGTTTGCGTTCTTGATAGCAATACCCTTTGTTCAAGATTTTTGTGTGTGCTAGGTTATATGTTTGTTCTCGATTCCAAAATGCAACCGCTGAGTTCATTACATGAACTGAAACGTCAGATTTCCTTTACACGGCTCGTCAGCTAAAAAATGTCAATGAAAGATGCTTGAAACGCTAGTTTCTGCGTTTAAGATTCTTGATAGCAAACGTTTGTTTCAGAATTTTGTTTACATTTTAAGTTTATTCTCGATACCGAAACACAAACGCTGGATTTTTTATATGAATTGACACGCCATATTTCCTAACACTGATGCTGGTGTTATATATTTCATTTGAATTTTGAAGCGCTAGTTTCTGCGGTCGCGTTTTAAAACACACATTGCGTCGATGGGCCCTTTACAACGCCTTATAAAGTCTTTGTTTGGATCCATAGCATCAAAATGTGGGAGACTTTACTGGGATGGGCTTTAGAGATCTAACGTGCGGGTAAAAGACCCGGACCCGAAGACAGATCCGGGTTTCGAGCATTTAATTGGGAGACAACTAACTCGACAAAACCTTTTAATTGCAGCAATTTAAGAGGTCACCAAACTCTCGAGCCCTCGACCTGTCAATTATACATGTAGGGAGTAGTTTAAACACGTGTCCATAGTTGGTTGTAATAATAAACGCGGCCACTTCTAACCACCACCGGTTCATGAAACGACATAAATGATAAAAGGAATAATTTTGTTTAGAAATTCTTACAGTGAAAATCGATTTGATAGTACAAGATAATCTCTTACGAATCAAACGAAATCCTTGTGGAAAGCATGTTCTATTTTTCTTTAGTGTTAAGTACTTCTTATTTGTATGATAAATCATAAATCTGAGCACATAAGTAATGTGAAACGAGGATAAAAACATTAAAGTACTTCAATTTTTTAATATAGATTCGACTTCTTGACTCGAAAGAAATAATAATTCGACTTTTATCCACAAACGCCCATATCGCATAATCATAGATACCCCCCCCCCCNCCCCCCCCCCCCCCCCCCCCCCCCAAAAAGAGCAAGTAAATTTTACAATCGAAATTATTTACTTGGGTCTTTCCATGGAAAAAGGACATCTTAATTACATCCAAAACTTTGAACATCTAACAGTGTTCTTTCCATCATTCACTTAAATGCCTTAAAACCGTAAAAGTGGTATACTAATGAAATAAAATAACTTTCTCATGCAATGTGATCAAAAGTAGAGAAAAATATATATAGTTTATAGATTTTTTTTTGGTAAAATATAGTTTATAGATTTACTGATGAAAGCAATAAAAGAGTTATTAATAGCTCGAGCTACTTCCTCTCCTCTAAGTGCCCATATATGCACCACTCCCTCGAGACAACCACAGAAAATAAACCCAATCTCTCACTCACTGAAACAAAGACAGACACAGAACCAAATGGCGAAATCTCCAGAAACAGAGCATCCGAACAAAGCCTTTGGTTGGGCTGCCAGAGACAAATCTGGCCTTCTCTCTCCTTTCCATTTCTCCAGAAGGTTCATATTCTTCTCATCAGTCTCTTGTTTTATTATATATATTTCAGACCAAAATCCAAGTTCTTCCTCGTACTCTGTTTTGGTTTATGTCCGTACCGTTACTCAGATCGTTCTTTTCGAACTAGTTTTTTTTTAAAGCTTCAGTTTCTGTCACTTGGGTAAAATTTCTTACATATTTTTTTTCAATTTATGCTCAATAAAATCTAAACTTTTGTCTGAGCTCTGTTACATAGTTTTTTTTTTTTGGTATAATATAGTATGATGTTTCCTCTGCAGAGACAATGGTGAAAATGATGTGACAGTGAAGATCTTGTATTGTGGAGTGTGCCACACTGATTTACATACCATCAAAAACGACTGGGGATTCTCGTATTACCCTGTAGTTCCCGGGTAATCAAAACAACGAAAAATAAAAAAAATATCTCGTATTTCACAAATTTTTCGATTATATAACAAAACCTTTTTATTTAAACCAGGCATGAAATCGTTGGAATCGCTACAAAAGTTGGCAAGAACGTGACTAAATTCAAAGAAGGAGACCGTGTAGGAGTAGGAGTGATCACGGGTTCGTGCCAATCTTGCGAATCGTGTGACCAAGATCTTGAAAATTACTGTCCCCAAATGTCTTTCACATACAATTCGATTGGATCCGATGGAACCAAGAACTACGGTGGATATTCCGAGACCATTGTGGTCGATCAACGGTTTGTTTTGCGGTTTCCCGAGGGACTACCAAGCGATTCGGGTGCTCCGCTGCTGTGTGCTGGAATCACTGTGTATAGTCCAATGAAGTATTACGGTATGACTGAGCCAGGGAAGCATTTAGGTGTAGCCGGACTTGGTGGGCTTGGTCATGTTGCTGTCAAGATTGGCAAAGCTTTTGGTTTGAAAGTTACTGTGATCAGTTCTTCTCCTAATAAAGAAGACGAAGCGATTAATCGACTTGGTGCTGATTCGTTTCTTGTCTCAACTGATCCTCAGAAGATGAAGGTAACAAAGACTTATCTCTACGCTATGCCCTATGGTGTTCTAATCTGATTTTCGGTTCGGTTTTGGTCCGGATTTTTTCGGTTATCGGCTTGTGAAATATGGAAAGCCAAATATCATTTAGTTCGTTTTTTTTTTTGTTGAACCTTTTCTTTTTTTGTTCAACAATCATTTAGTTCGTTTAGATACAGTTTTTAAAGTGTATAATCAGTTTATTTCCCTTTTCCGGTTCGTCTTGGTTTTAGTGACTGTTTGTTTGGAACTGAATCAGTTTATTATCTCTTTAGTTTGGTTCTTAGATAGATTTTTTCCGATGCGGATTCGTTAGGTTAAACCGTTAAATCCGATTAGACACCCCTTACTTTAAAAAAAACCATGTTTATTTCAGTAAATTATCTGTTTTGTTTTGTTTGTGTGGAAACTTTAGGCTGCGATTGGAACTATGGACTACATTATCGATACGGTTTCAGCAGTACATGCTCTGTTTCCATTGCTCGGTTTACTCAAAGTCAATGGAAAACTCGTCACTTTAGGCCTACCTGAGAAGCCTCTTGAGCTACCAATTTTCCCTCTAGTTCTCGGTAAAGCAAACCCTAGAAACTTGCTCTGCATACTCTTGTTTCGTGTAATACAAGTTAACTCTGACTCGTTGTTTACAGGAAGGAAAATGGTGGGAGGAAGTGACATTGGAGGGATGAAGGAGACACAAGAGATGCTTGATTTCTGCGCTAAGCATAACATAACGTCAGATATTGAATTGATTAAGATGGATGAGATTAACACTGCAATGGACAGGCTTGCTAAGTCTGATGTTAGGTACAGGTTCGTGATCGATGTAGCAAACTCCTTGAGCCGAATCTAACAGTTGACCATGGAGGAGTCTAAAATCTAAGTCATGATCTTGTGCTTGTGTTGTGTTTGTGTCTCTCGAGTTATCTTCGTTTCCTGCTTTGTGTGTGTGAATCGGTTTCTTCGGAAACAATTTACCGAATTTGTCAGTTCTCTGTTTTTTCTTTTTAAGTTCTGGTTCTTGTGATTAAAAAAAAAGGAGTCTTTTTGATTCGTGAAAAAACATTGATCAATCTTTTGATTTGGTAATGGATAGAAGGATCAGAAACAAAACACAAAATCATTTATTTGAGATTTAAATTATAAAAGTTTATGATTCGTTAAGCTCTTGAACAATCTTTGATCTGGTAAATACAAAGAAGTTCCGCAAATCATACGGTAATCACAATCAAGCTTTCTTGGGAGAAGGAGCCGGAGAAGAGTCGCCGGAGTTTGGATTCTGGCAAAAGCCGCGGAGGACATTAGCTTCTTCAGGCGTAAATCCGAGAGAAGTGAGCATCGCCGGCCAACAATTGGTGGTGATGATGTCGACGGCTTGGCAACAACTAACACCGAGTTTGGTTTCGCCATTGAGGAAGAAGAGAACGATCTCGTTAGTGCATGATTTAAGCTCGTACAATGCGTTCCAACACTCCATTAGTCCTCCGCTTTGGAGCCTCGCCGCTATGTTGGTTGAATCCGCGGGGAGATCTCTGCCGGAGACGGTGGTGTTTTGGAGGAGGAGGAGGCCGAAAAGTGCGACGGTGGCGAAGAGGAAAGTGGTGTTTGAAGCCATTTTAAAAAAACTGGTGTGGCTTTGGTTTTGGTAATTTTCGTGTTTGAGTGATCAGATTGGCTATCGATGGTTCGAATTTATACTGATTTTTTGGGGGTTAGTGGTAATTAAGAGTAATTAAAAGGTTTATTAGTGGTGGGAAGTGGGGAAGGATGTGAGTAAATGATTACCGGTGAATGGTGATTAAGAGTAATTAAAACAGGATTACTGAAGCGTGTTAGGCTTTGGTGAAGGAGAGTAACGGATAATTGCATACGAAAGGTTGTATGTGGAAGATAAATTAGATTTTGATGCGTTTTGTCAACAAAATGTGGCTGTAGTTTAGTGGTAAGAATTCCACGTTGTGGCCGTGGAGACCTGGGCTCGAATCCCAGCAGCCACATAACTTTTAGTGATTTTATCTGTCGAATACGTGGCAGTGTGCTTAAGTTTTAAATGGACCTCCTTTGCACAGATATTTAGTGAAAGCCCACTATACTTTGCTAACAGCGGATTTATTTTACCAACTTATTTTCATAGTTATTAATCCTATAATTTTTCCTGTTTTCTGACTCTTTTTTTTTAATCTTGTCGTCTCCTGTTTTCTGAAAGATTAATTGTCGTCTCCGCAACAATTTAATTTTTAATTGAAGTCAACATTGTGATAATTTTCAAATAGTGATGTCATTTATTATTTCATTATACAGACTGGGTAGTTAGTGCAAACCCGAAGGAATATATGCGTTTTTAAAGTAAATAGTTGAATGAAGTTTTGATATTTTAGATTAATTAAGGACAAGCGAGAAGTGAGGTTCTTGAAATTGAAATTTGAAAAAAAAATAATAATATTAACAAAAAAAAAGAGAGAAAAAAAAAAGCTATGCAACGAATCAAAAATAAAAGTACGTAAAATAGGTAAAAATTGAAGAAAACAAAAATATAGTTCTCATAGGCTCTGATATATAGGCTTTGGCGATACTAATCAAATTGTTAGATCTCATAGGGAACAGCTTGGCCATATAGTTCGAATCTTGGTTTGGTTTGACCAGTTTATTTGATAATTTAAACAACATTTATAATAGATAAAATTGAAAAGATGTATTAGACAGCCACTAATTGATGTCTCTTCTTCACTCACCGGAGTTTTTAGCAAGGGCTCTACTTCAGGGCTTCGACCAGATACGGCCACTGCATCACTTGCTATGGGAATTGTTGAAAGCACAAAACCAATCATTCCCGTTATCCAGGGGGTGAACGAGACTACCTCTACCGTTTCAACCACACTTAGGCTGTCCCAATAGCCTCAGAACAGGCTCCCGAATATGCAACTATCACAACCGGTGCTCCACTTGTCATAACAACTACAACCCAAATTGATTCAAGTTCAAGGAATGCTACTACTCCTGACTATGTCTCTCATTCACCTTCAGTCAAAAATAAGATTGATGGACAAGGTACACCAACTACTATCTCCACTTATGTATCTTCACCTCTAGCTACAAGTTCTTCTATCAAAATTTCTGAGGCCATGGTCGTAACATACGAGCAATCCGCTTCTAAACAAGTATCTCCTCCTCAAGCTGAGATCAGATTGCGTAGGAGTGTATCCAGCTCAGTATTATGTCCCAATTTTTTTTCCTCTTTTGACTCTTCGGATAGCGAATGCGTTAGCGAAGACGAAACTCCGGTTTCAGACGATGATTCGGACCCGAAGGAATTTTTGACCCCCGCCCGACAAAGATTGCTTCGGGAAAGATCGGTTAAACCGTCAACAAAAGCTAAGGAGATGCAATGGCAACCCGTAACTGCTGGACGAGGTAATCGTGGTCGTGGACAAAGAGGAAAAAGAAGGGTTCGTGGTCGTGGTTAGAGATATCTTTTAAGATGTTCTCTTATCTATACCGCAGCGGAAGATTCGGTATTCTCTTTTTTCAACTATCTTAATTTGTTGTTGTGCGCTTTGCACTAGGTGTAATCTCTTTCAAAAACTTATATGGCTATGTACCATGTTGTATTCGGTCCACGAAATCGGTTCAATAAATAAAATATAATCAATGAAAAAAAAAAGATAAAATTGAAAAACGAGTTTAGTAGAAAAAAAGCTGGAGAACTTCTTTTTTTTTTTTAAACTGATGAAAGTTTAAAGTGGTACATATGATTTAATAGTGATACAAATTTTAACATGGAAATTTTGTTTGTCCTAACGTTAAAAGAGGATAAAACACCCCAAAAAAAAACATGGAAAAAGTTAAATGTTTTTATTTAATAATTATGAGGTTTGAGGCCGAAATATGTATATTTCTCAAACGATCAGAGCATGTTCTATCGTTCTGTTCTAATTGTCACTCAATCTTATAATCTTTAAACTTCGCATTTAATATTTATTAGTTGAACTAACGATACTTTGAGAATTATCTAATAGTAAAACTAAATTTGACTAGGTGCATATAGTTTGGTGGTAAATCAATGACTTGCGTTATTGGAGATACACGGAAGTTATTAGAATATGTTAATATTCCTTTTGTGATTAAGTTAAGCTTCCTATTGTAATTAGGAAAGACCAAAGTTTCGCCGACTTCGTTGTGTATATAACTATTGTTTGTAAACCTAATAAAGTGATGCAGTTCAATATCAAGTTCTACATGGTATCAGAGCTTAAAATCTAAGACCTAAAATCTATTTGTTTCAATTTCTGTTTTTCTCAAGCTTTCAGAAGTTCGAAATCTTTGTGTCAGTGTTGTGCTGCTCTCTAGTTGAGATTCAGCAAAGATGGTTGATGGAGAAGACGTGTTGTCGGTGTCTAGAAGTGTCACCTCCGATGGTTCTAAAGGAGGAGAAGATCGAAGTGGTGAGGTTGTTACACCGTATACGTTGTACGGATCAGACAATCCTGGAGCTTTGATCACTTCGGTCATGTTGTCCGGAGAAAACTACAACGAGTGGTCTGTGGAGATGCTTAACGCTCTTCAAGCTAAACGTAAGTTGGGTTTCATCAATGGCACTTTGAAGAAACCCGGTGATACTAGTCCTGATCTCGAAAAGTGGTTGTCGGTAAATTCAATGATCATTGGGTGGATTCGTTTGTCCATTGAACCAAGAGTTAAAAGCACGGTGACTTACATCTCCGATGCGTGTCAGCTTTGGGAAAATTTGAAGGAGCGTTTTTCAGTGGGAAACGAGGTTCGAGTTCATCAAATAAAGGCTCAGCTCGCGTCGTGTAGACAAGATGGGCAACCTGTTTTGGATTATTTTGGTCGTCTTTTCAAGTTATGGGAAGAGTTGCATGTGTATCGTCCTGTTCATATTTGTTCTTGTGGTGCTGCTGCAGCCATCGCAAAAGATCAAGAAAAAGAGAAGGTTCATCAGTTTGTCATGGGCCTTGACGACTCTCGTTTTGGAGGAATTTGTACCACTATCATCGGTATGGATCCTCTTCCTTCACTCGGTGAGATATACAACAAAATTGTCCGAGAAGAACAACGAGTTGCTTCTGCTCGGGGTCGTGAACAGCAACAAGAAGCAATGGGGCTTATTGCTCGTGGATCACCACAATTGTCAGACTTGTCATCAACTATCAAAACTGATTTTTCGGGAAAGATGGATAACTCTATTCAGCGATCACGCAACACCAACACACTGTGTTCCCACTGTGGAAGAACCGGTCATGAGAAGCGTGATTGCTGGCAAATTGTGGGGTTTCCAGATTGGTTTGTTGAGCGCAACAAAAGTACTGGTGGACGTGGGAGAGGTGGCTGTGGTGCTGGTGGTCAAAGCTTGGGTCGTGGTCGCGGTCAAGCTAACGTAGCTCACGCTACTAGCTCCAATGCATCTTCATTCCCGGAATTTACGCAGGATCAATGGAAAATTCTTTCTCAAATGATCCAGGAAAAATCAGGGTCAAGTTCCTCTGATAAACTGTCCGGTAAGACTGAACTTGGCGATGTTATTTTAGACACTGGTGCATCTCACCATATGACGGGAAATCTATCTCTTTTGACTAATATAGAGATGATTTCCCCTTGTTCCGTTGGCTTTGCGGATGGTAGTAAAACCATGGCATTGAGTATGGATGTTTTTCCTCTTTCATCAAAAATCTCATTGATGAATGTGTTATACGTATCAGACTTGAACTGCACTTTGATTTATGTGGCAAAGCTATTGAAACAAACCAACTGTTTTGCAATGTTCACTGATACACTTTGTGTTTTACAGGACCGTTTTTCGAGGACCCTGATTGGAGCCGGTGAAGAGCGTGATGGGGTCTACTATTTTACGGATATTGTCTCAGCGAAGAGTCATTCGGCTAACGGTACTTCGGATCCAGTCTTGTGGCATCAACGTTTGGGACATCCATCGTTTTCAGTATTTTCAGATTTGTCTTTGTTTTCAAATAAGTCAGCTAGCTCTAGTCCATGTGACACTTGTTTTAGAGCTAAGCAAACCCGAGAAGTTTTTTATGATAATTTGAATAAAACAACAGAATGTTTTGCTCTTATTCACGTTGATGTTTGGGGCCCTTATCGTGTTCCTTCTTCCTGCGGTGCATCATATTTTTTAACTATTGTTGATGACTTCTCTCGGGCAGTATGGACGTACCTTTTGCTTGCTAAATTTGAGGTCAAAACGGTTTTGACTCAGTTCATTGCATATACAGAGAAGCAATTTGACAAGTCAATTAAGATGGTTCGTAGTGATAATGGTACGGAGTTCATGTGTCTTTCACCGTTCTTTCGTGATAAAGGCATAATTCATCAAACGTCATGCGTTAGAACACCTCAACATAATGGTAGAGTTGAAAGAAAGCATATGCATATTCTTAATGTTTCCAGAGCTATCATGTTTCAAGCTAGCTTGCCAATCAAGTTCTGGGGAGAAGTTGTGCTCACCGCTGCATATTTGATAAATCGCACACCAACTGCGATTCATCAAGGACGATCACCGTATGAGCTTCTTCATGGGGTTAAAACTGATTATTCTCAGTTGCGAGTATTTGGTTCGGAGTGTTACACTCATCGTGTCACTCGTGATAAAGACAAGTTCAGTGAGCGGAGTCGCCATTGTGTGTTTGTTGGTTACCCTTTTGGCAAGAAAGGATGGAAGGTTTATGACATTGAGCGTAATGAATTTTTGGTTTCTCGTGATGTTATTTTTAGAGAAGATGTTTTCCCTTTTGCTGCACCAAAGTTTGCGCAGCATAGTTCATTTACTCCTGTTGTAACATCCTGATTTCGGGTATATGCGGAGAGGCTTATAAGAATTGATTTGGCTACCTATGTCACCAAAGTGCACTTATCTTTTCGGGCACTTGTCCAGAGAGAACTCCAGAGTTAAGGGTGCTTGAGCTGGAGCAATTTAAGGATGGGTGACCTACCGCGAAGTGATTCGCGGTATCGTGTGAGTGAGGACAAAACACGGGGAAAGATCACGCGGTGATTGCAGGGTCAGTAAACAAGTATTACAAGCCTCCCGGACTAACGCACCGGCCGTCGGACCATGGGGGTGGGGCCCACAGGCCGAGAGAGGGCATGGGGCCCACAGGTAGGGGCGGTCGGGGCGTTATACCTGTCGTGGACTGTGATGAAGATTGGCTATTTCCGCCAATCGTAAGGGGGAGTACCGATGTTGCTTCACCAGTCTTACCTACTGAAAATGCTATGCAAACTTCTACGCCTGTTTCAGATTTGCATGTTCCATCACTTGTGCCTCACACATCACATGATACTGCACCTGCATCAACAACTGAAACAGAGCCGCCGGTAACTGAAACAGAGCTGTTGCAACCTGTTTCCCCTGTTCCAGCGATTTTGTCTCCAATGGTTACTACTCCTACTGTTGAATTACTAGGTCGTGGACATCGTGAGAAGACCAAGTCAGTTTTGTTAAAAGATTATGTCTCCTATAATGCCACAAGTGACCCCATTTCTCATCACACTCCTCCCGACTCCACCTCCCATCAGGCCTCGTCAATTGTCCAAGGTAAAACTCTTTACCCTTTGTCTGATTTTCTTACGGATTCTCAATTTTCTCTAGGTCACCGCGCGTTTTTAGCAACCATTACAATAGCGGTTGAGCCTAAACATTTTAAGGAGGCCGTAAAAATTAAAGTATGGGATAATGCTATGACAAAGGAGGTGGTTGCGCTTGAGGACCTTCATACTTGGGACATCACTGACTTACCACCTAATAAAGAAGCTATTGGAAGTCAATGGGTCTTCAAAATCAAGTATAATGCCGATGGTACAATCGAACGATATAAAGCTCGTCTTGTGGTTCAAGGCAATAATCAAATTGAAGGTGAAGACTATGGTGAGACCTTTGCTCCTGTTGTTAAAATGACAACTGTCCGTACTCTTCTTCGTCTTGTGGCGGCTAATAAATGGGAAGTCTTCCAGATGGATGTTCATAATGTTTTTCTTCATGGGGATCTCACTGAAGAAGTCTATATGAAACTTCCACCAGGTTTTCGTCACAAGCATCCCGGCAAAGTTTGTCGTCTTCGTAAATCGTTGTATGGACTTAAGCAAGCTCCGCGATGTTGGTTCAAAAAGCTCTCTGATGCGTTGCTTAAGTTTGGTTTTGTTCAGGCTTATGATGATTATTCGTTATTTTCATATACTCATGAAGGTATGGAGATTCGGGTTTTGGTCTATGTTGATGACCTCCTCATTTGTGGAAATGATTCTTACATGCTTCACAAGTTTAAAGATTATTTAAGTCGTTGCTTTAAGATGAAGGACTTGGATCGCTTAAAGTATTTTCTCGGAATATAAGTGAGTCAAGGTGAAGAAGGGATCTTTCTCTCATAACGAAAGTATGCCCTGGACATCATTGCTGAAACGGGTAATCTTGGTTGTAAACCAGCTCCGACGCCTCTCGAGAAAAATCATCATCTCGCGACCGTTGATAGTCCGCTTCTTGATGATCCCACTAAGTATCGCAGGCTTGTTGGTCGTCTTATATATCTTCTTAATACACGGCCTGAGTTGTGTTACTCAGTTCACATCTTGTCTCAATTTATGCAAGCTCCAAAAGACGCTCATTGGCAAGCTGCTTTACGTGTGGTTCGGTTCCTCAAAGGTACATTGGGTCATGGTATTTTACTTAAGTCAAGTTCAGACTTGTCTTTAACCATCTATTGTGATTCTGATTGGGCCTCTTGTCCCTTGACACGAAGGTCTCTTAGTGCGTTTGTTGTCATGTTTGGTGGTTCCCATGTTTCTTGGAAAACTAAAAAGCAAGACACAGTTTCTCATTCTTCCGCTGAAGCCGAGTGTCGAGCCATGGCAGCTGCTCTTCGGGAAATTAAACGGCTTCGTAGTTTGTTGAAAGAGCTTGGTATTGATCAATCTGCTCCAACACGCTTCTTATGTGATAGTAAAGCTGCTATACACATTGCTGCTAATCCTGTTTTCCATGAACGCACCAAGCACATCGAGAACGATTGTCATGATGTTCGTGATGCTGTCACTGATGGGATCATCATTACTGAACATATTCGAACGGATTCGCAAATTGTGGATGTTCTAACGAAGGCTCTTGGACGTGTTCCATTTCAAAAGTTAGTATCCAAGTTGGGTGTTCAAGATCGTCACCTTCCAACTTGAGGGGGAGTATTGGAGATACACGGAAGTTATTAGAATATGTTAATATTCCTTTTATGATTAAGTTAATCTTCCTATTGTAATTAGGAAAGACCAAAGTTTGGCTGACTTTGTTGTGTATATAACTATTGTTTGTAAACCTAATAAAGTGAGGCAGTTCAATATCAAGTTCTACATGCGTCTTTTTCAGAGCTAATTTTAACACGAAAAAGACACGAGTAATTGACCTATAATATTAATTTTTTATTATCATATTATATGCATAATAGATACTCTAAATGTAGTCCCGAATAGCAAATATGCAATTTATTTTTTCTCGACATGTTTTTCCCCTTATTTTATTGGTTTCAAACCGGAAATTTAAAACAATGTAAGAGCAGCTCCATCGGTGGTATCTAGAAAGATATCTCACTGTTAAAAAAATAGAAAATAATGAAAAGAAGAGAGAGAAAGTGAGAACCGTTTCTCATTTGAGATACCATCAGATACTTATGAGACATTTGTCTTTCTATTAATGGATTACTCTTTTTATAAAAAATAAAATTTAATTCTATAATTCAATTTTATTAAAATAAGAATATTAAAATTTTGAAAACCCTTTTTGAGTATCTAACCGATGGAGTTGCTCTGATACTTCTAAAACTAACTCAAGCTTACGACAACCATAAAAATAAAACAACACATATTTCATTTGTTCTCTTGGCAATTCATTCACTTTTTAATATAAGTATATGTTTATGCAATTATATTTTGTCCGATTTGGTGTAGCCTTGTTGTAGGCCATCAATTGCTTTTGAATTAACAATGGCCCGTATATCGACCGACGAATATTTGTACACCCCAATCCCCCATAAATAGGTATGCAACGACTAAAAGAAGTCATAACACTATTTTTTTTCGTGTGCGTGTGTTTTAAATTGGAGAACCCAGAATTGTAAAAACAAATGAACGTACAACCATCTTGTTTCTATAAATTGTGTTCAAATAATTTTAGATTTTTAATTCGTAGTTTTCAAAATTAAAGAAACTGTATAATAGTGCATGTTGCGACTGCAAAAGATATAAATAATATATTTCTAAAAACCGTACATAGCAACTCTTATATACATGTATAGGGGATAATCGTTAGACCTATGGAACTTTTTTATCCAGCCAATTAAATTAGTAACATTTATATCTAAATTAGTGGTATTTTGGTAATTGCCCCCTTTTTTTTGTTTTTTTTTTGGTTTTGGTGGTCAATGGTCACTAATTAATTAATTTTTTCTGAGCCACTTAGTAGGTTAAAAATGACATCTATACTATTAAAAATTTAAAACATAAACATTTTTTGAATTTGTTTCCAAACATTTTTTATTTTTTAATATAAATTAAATATGATGTTAAATATGTATTAAACATGTTGTCAAACATTTATTAAATTTATTATAAACTTAAAAATTACAAATTAAACATATATAAAATAATAACACTATACGTGCACGAATTTAAAATCTATTTTTTTTAACAAGTACATAGTACCGCATTTGAACTTATTTTATTTGTAGTTCACTTGTGGCCTTCGTATATTAATTATTTAGACTGAATTATTTCGTACCATCCAAATAATGATTTGGTTATCATTTCGCCATCAAAGAAATCGATATAAACCTAATACTGCAAAGATGGAGACATTTTAACAATACTATTTACGATAATTCGGTAAGATACATTAGTCGATGCTTTGATAACATCGTCGGCTGTACACGATTTTTATAATATATCTATTAATATCAATCATGACATATTATCATAAAATGGTCGTTCATAAAAATGTGCATTTTTTTGTTAAAGGTTCATAAAAATGTGCATATATATATCATATATAAACAATATCGACTCTTGACATGTAGTATATATCTAGACATTACAATCTAGATAAACAGATCATGTTTGTAAACGTAGCATATCCCACTATAATTCAAAATAAGACTGACAATCAATACCTTTTGGTATAGATTTTTCACTCCGATATAGTTTCATATATATATATATATGAATGATAATTCCATTTTGGTCTGCTCGATGCTTTGAACATTCTGCTTGTGTAGTTACATGTTTTGTCGGCTGGTTGTATAGTTTACTGATATAACGTTTATGCCTTTTTTCACATATACAAAAAAAAAAGGTTTTATTTCCACTGTACAAAAATACAAAATAACCGCAAAAAAGGTTACGCCACCGACAAGATATTTATCTTCGATTTAATTAATTTTTTAAAACTCGCAAAGTTACAAATTGTTTATTCAAAGTTGGCCCGGAAAAGATACTGATCCAATGGTCACGGATTTGCTTATCATTAATTAATTAAGATAACCAAATTATTCTTATGCAATGTACTTATAGAAGCTCTTCCCACACACAAAAAAAGAAAGGCTCCTACACTTAAGCTTTCTTTTTCCATCATTACACAATTCACGTGTTACATAATAACTTTGGTCTTTGGATGTTTATAATAAATGATCCAATAATTCACAAAATAATTCCAATCGTCTAATCATAATTTTTAAATAATTCACAAAACAATAACTACATTTCCTAAAAACGATTTCTTTGATATTTGGTTCGAATGTACATTTTGATGAACTATAATTTCAACAATTGACATTAAAAAAATAGGGATTGGTTGGTATAGAATAATAAGATATGGGTTTTAAATAAAGGGCAACAAAAACTTCAGGGACTTTTTAAAAATTACAGCGCTGTAAAAAATAAAATAATAAACGACATTTATCTGCACCCGATCACGAGGATCCGGATCCGTATCGGTAAACAGTTTAGCTTTCACTCTCCCA
This sequence comes from Eutrema heterophyllum, assembly GCA_002933915.1. Taxonomy (NCBI): domain Eukaryota; kingdom Viridiplantae; phylum Streptophyta; class Magnoliopsida; order Brassicales; family Brassicaceae; genus Eutrema; species Eutrema heterophyllum. The sequence continues at coordinate 237,832 of PKMM01050542.1, read as the reverse complement.
TTTTCCCAGAAACATCCCTCAAAATATCTCAGTTTCAGTCTAAAATTTTATCTCTCACTCGCTACAAAGTTAAAATCTTTTTTCATTTTCTCCTACCAACTCCGGTAGGTGGAGCACAGTCCAGCTCCACCACCACCACCACCATAGCCATCGTCGTTTTCTCCGGGACCCACTTATTCTGTGACGTCTCTCTCTGTTTTACATCTCAATTTATTTGTTAATTAACACAATTTTTGTTTTGTTTGTATAAAACGGTATTTGATCTCAATTTTGCTGCCCACAAATCATCACAATTCTATCTGGGTTGTGTCTGAGTCTCTTCTGTTCTCTCTCTTTCCTCTTTCTCTCAATTTATGAAAGACCCCATTTTTCTCCTTCGGGATCTCTTCATTTTCGTTTTATTTAATTATTATAAATATATATAAAATTCCCCGACCCAACACTCATTGTCGATTCGGTTTATTTCTTCTTCCTCTCCTCCGTCTCTCTACTGCATGTTCTGAATCTGTGTAATGGAAGCTCAACAGTCTGGATCCATTATCCGGGCCGGGTCGGGTCAATGTCTCTGAGCTGAATATTGCAAGAGAGAAAATTCGTCTTTTCTTTTCTTGATCCGGTGGAGAAGCCATGAATACTGGTGGTCGGCTCATTGCTGGTTCTCACAATAGAAACGAATTCGTGCTGATTAACGCCGATGAGAATGCAAGGGTAAAAAAAAAAAATCTTCCTCAAAAGAATTCTCATTTTACACTCATTTGTCTGAATTTGTAACGAAAAAGGGATCTTTTTTTTTTTGATCTAAAAAAAAATCGAGAATCTAGATGGATATATTTTGTTGAGAATGCCACATTCCACATGTTCTGTTTTTTCGAGATGTTGCATGATCATACGTGTCGGCAGAGATTGGCGATGTTGTCAGCTGGAATTAAGCTGTCCTGAGCATCGAATTCAATGTCGTAGCAGTAGCAATAAGTTCAAAGAAATTCGAAATTTTGTTTTATTATGTTCTTGATTTACCTGAGCTGTTCTTAATTTGGATTTCACCTGATTCAGATAGAATACTAACTACTAATTATTGTTACAATTATGTAAATCCTAGTAAAACTGAGAAGTTATGAAATTCTGTTTCAGAATTGTTTAATTCATAATCGAAAAATGTCCTTCTGCGTCTAATTCATTTCTAGGATTTGATTTAAGATGCAATTTGATGATAGAAGACTGATCAGTTTTCTTTTACTCTTGTGGATTTTGCTATATAGATACGATCAGTACAAGAACTGAGTGGGCAAACATGTCAAATTTGTGGGGATGAAATCGAATTAACAGTTAACGGTGAGCTATTTGTTGCGTGCAACGAATGCGCATTCCCGGTTTGTAGACCTTGCTACGAGTATGAACGTAGAGAAGGAAATCAAGCTTGTCCTCAATGCAAAACCAGATACAAGCGGATCAAAGGTAGTCCACGGGTTGAAGGAGATGATGAAGAAGAAGATGACATTGATGATCTTGAGTATGAGTTTGATCATGGGATGGACCCTGAACATGTTGCTGAAGCCGCGCTCTCTTCACGCCTTAACACTGGTCGTGGTGGTTCGGATTCAGTTCCACCTGGATCTCAAATTCCTCTATTGACTTATTGTGATGAGGTGAGGAATCGAAAATGGTTTTTATTTCACTGAAAAATGTTGTTGATTTTATGATTATGTTTATCAACTAATTATATTTTCTCAGGATGATGATATGTACTCTGATCGACATGCTCTTATCGTGCCTCCTTCGACGGGATATGGGAATCGAGTCCATCCTGCACCATTTACAGATTCTTCTGTACCTCGTATGTGTTTACTTTTATTATTCCTATCATTTTTGTTGTATATGAATTTATTCACCTTCTAATGAGTTGTGAAATGGTTTTGTTTGTCGTTTACAGCACAGGCAAGATCAATGGTTCCTCAGAAAAATATTGCTGAATATGGATATGGAAGTGTTGCTTGGAAGGATAGAATGGAAGTGTGGAAGAAACGACAAGGCGAAAAGTTTCAGGTCATTAATCATGAAGGTGGAAACGATGGCCGAGGTTTCAATGATGACGACGAACTGGATGATCCTGACATGCCTATGTAAGTTAAAACTAGGGGTGCCAAATCCGGTTTTCGGGTGTTTCCATTTATGACATATAGAACCCGAATGAAAACCTTAAACAATGCTTGTGACATTTTGGAATTTTTGTATTCAATGGTTTTGTGTGTTTTATTGATGTTTTAACATTTTGGTGCCAAATCAGGATGGATGAAGGAAGACAACCTCTCTCAAGAAAGCTACCGATTCGTTCAAGCAGAATAAATCCTTACAGGATGTTGATTCTGTGTCGGCTCGCGATTCTTTGCCTTTTCTTCCATTATAGAATTCTCCATCCAGTGAATGATGCATATGGATTATGGTTAACATCAGTTATATGTGAAATATGGTTCGCCATTTCTTGGATTCTTGATCAGTTCCCCAAATGGTATCCTATACAACGCGAAACATACCTCGACAGACTCTCTCTCAGGTATACATAAACATAAAAGACTTCATCTTATCTGAAAAGAAATATTTGTAAAACTCCCAATGATTTTGAGAGCTCTCTTTGTCTTACATTAGGTACGAGAAGGAAGGAAAACCATCGGGATTAGCATCTGTTGATGTTTTTGTGAGTACAGTGGATCCGCTGAAAGAGCCACCGCTGATCACAGCAAACACGGTTCTTTCGATTCTAGCCGTTGATTATCCTGTGGATAAGGTTGCATGTTATGTATCGGACGATGGTGCAGCGATGCTTACATTTGAAGCTCTCTCTGATACAGCCGAGTTTGCTAGAAAATGGGTTCCTTTCTGTAAGAAGTTCAATATCGAGCCACGAGCTCCCGAGTGGTATTTTTGCCAGAAGATGGATTATTTGAAAAATAAAGTTCATCCTTCTTTTGTCAGGGAACGTCGTGCTATGAAGGTTTTCATTGCTGCTTTTTCTCTCTTTCTTTTCCGCGTATATCCGATCATAAAGAGTTTTGTTTTAAGAGTCTTGCTTATGGACCTTTTTGTTTGTTTATTTGTTGCAGAGAGATTATGAGGAATTTAAGGTGAAGATAAATGCATTGGTTGCTACAGCACAGAAAGTGCCTGAGGAAGGTTGGACTATGCAAGATGGAACTCCTTGGCCTGGAAACAATGTTCGAGACCATCCCGGCATGATTCAGGTAATGATAATTCTCCTCTTAACTTTGGTTTTTGGATTGGTTTCTGTTCAGTTAAACTGGATTAAGCACCTCTACTTTTCGATACGTCATCAGACCAAAGCCTTTCTAAGAAATTTTCAAAAAATGGCAGGTGTTTTTGGGACACAGCGGAGTTCGTGATACAGATGGGAATGAGTTACCGCGTCTAGTGTATGTTTCTCGTGAGAAGCGGCCTGGATTTGAACACCATAAGAAAGCTGGAGCTATGAACTCTTTGGTAAGGATAAATCTTTTTTATTTTATTATTATCATTAATCTCCTTTCTGCTTTCTCGAATTTTCGTAGACTTAACTCATTGTTACTTTTTCTTGAAGATCCGAGTCTCTGCTGTTCTATCAAACGCTCCTTACCTTCTAAACGTCGATTGTGATCACTACATTAACAACAGCAAGGCAATTAGAGAAGCTATGTGTTTCATGATGGATCCGCAATCCGGAAAGAAAGTTTGTTATGTTCAGTTTCCTCAGAGATTCGACGGGATTGATAGACATGATCGATACTCAAATCGCAATGTGGTGTTCTTCGATGTATGTGTCCTTATGTCTTTTGCTTTGTTCTGCATATGTTTTTACTTCTCTCCCTCCTTTCTCATTTGATTATTTTTTGGTGTGAAAACAGATTAACATGAAAGGTCTTGATGGGATACAAGGACCGATATATGTCGGGACAGGTTGTGTCTTTAGAAGACAAGCTCTTTATGGTTTTGATGCACCAAAGAAGAAGAAACCACCAGGCAAAACCTGTAACTGCTGGCCTAAATGGTGTTGTTTGTGTTGTGGGTTGAGAAAGAAGAGTAAAACAAAGGCTAAAGATAAGAAACAGAACCCTAAAGAGACTTCAAAGCAGATTCATGCTCTAGAGAACATGGAAGAAGGTGCCGTCGTTGCAGGTAAAAAAAAAAACAGATTTCTTGTTTGGTTTTTACTTGTTGAAAGTCTATAGACTAAATAGCTGCTTTTGACTGTTAGTGTCAAATGTTGTGAAGAGATCTGAAACAACCCAATTGAAATTGGAGAAGAAATATGGACAGTCTCCTGTTTTCGTTGCCTCTGCTGTTCTACAAGACGGTGGAGTTCCCCGTAACGCAAGCCCCGCGTGTTTGTTGAGAGAAGCAATTCAAGTTATTAGCTGCGGATACGAAGATAAAACCGAATGGGGAAAAGAGGTAAAACATTCCAAAGTTTTCGACTTATAAGAAAAGTACAAAAGTTCTTGTGATCTCATTCTGCTTATAATTACACGCAGATTGGGTGGATTTATGGATCGGTGACTGAAGATATCTTGACGGGTTTCAAGATGCATTGCCATGGATGGAGATCTGTATACTGTATGCCAAAGCGTGCAGCTTTTAAAGGATCTGCTCCAATTAACTTGTCGGATCGTCTTCATCAGGTTCTACGTTGGGCTCTTGGCTCTGTAGAGATTTTCTTGAGCAGGCATTGTCCGATATGGTATGGTTATGGTGGTGGGTTAAAATGGTTGGAGAGATTCTCTTACATCAACTCTGTTGTCTATCCATGGACTTCACTTCCACTGATCGTCTACTGTTCTCTCCCGGCGGTCTGTTTACTCACCGGGAAATTCATCGTCCCCGAGGTACTACAATCATAACCTCTGCATTTTCATCACCCATGGCTTTAGTAACACTAAATATTACTCTCTGCTTCTTTTAAAAAAAACTGTTGTGTGTTTCACTTTGACAGATAAGCAACTACGCAGGTATTCTCTTCATGCTCATGTTCATATCCATAGCAGTAACTGGAATACTCGAAATGCAATGGGGAGGTGTCGGAATCGATGATTGGTGGAGAAACGAGCAATTCTGGGTAATCGGAGGGGCCTCTTCGCATCTATTTGCTCTGTTTCAAGGTTTGCTCAAAGTTCTAGCTGGAGTTAACACTAATTTCACAGTCACGTCAAAAGCAGCAGACGATGGAGCTTTCTCGGAGCTTTACATCTTCAAATGGACAACTTTATTGATTCCTCCGACAACACTTTTGATCATAAACATCATCGGAGTAATTGTCGGTGTTTCAGACGCAATTAGCAATGGTTATGACTCTTGGGGACCTCTCTTCGGGAGACTGTTCTTCGCTCTTTGGGTCATTGTTCATTTATACCCATTCCTCAAGGGATTGCTTGGGAAACAAGATAGGATGCCTACGATTATTGTGGTTTGGTCTATTCTTCTGGCTTCGATCTTGACGCTTCTGTGGGTTAGAGTTAATCCGTTTGTGGCTAAAGGTGGACCAGTGTTGGAGATTTGTGGTCTCAACTGTGGAAACTAAGCTCTACCTGAAAATTCTGAGAGAAGAAGAGTAAAGGAGTTGTGTTGGAAGCAAATGTGTTGATGACGATGACGTGTACTGTTTTTGGTGGTTGTTGGGTGCAAGTGTGTTGTAGACAAAGATGTGCAGTTTTTACGAGTTTTTTAATCCTTTTTTTGTTCTCCCTAAAATAATTCTTTCATTATAATGTTATACGGTACCGATAGAGTTTGTTTGCTTTTCTTTTCCATGTACTTTTTAGTTCTTGTATAATAATGATAAGAATCATATACTTTGTTTTTTTTTTTGTTTTTTTTAAAGAATAATCATATCATATACTTTGTTAATAACGGATTTGAGTGTTTCCAAATCTAATACAATACTCACTCGTTTTTACGTGTTATTTTAAACATTCTTTAGCAAATTAATAAATAAATAAGTCATTTTCTCATAAATTAATCAATAAATATTTGATTATTCCTTTACAAAAATAGGCTGGCCTTGAAAGAGGATTAGTCGACTATTACAAATTTATAATCTCGGATTATGATATATAAGGGGAACAAAAAAAACTTGTGGTAAAAAAAGAAAGAAACTTCGAACGGTGGTAATTTAGCATGATTTACTAAACCGAATCGAACGCCTGAGAAACCACCGCATTACCCGCAATGGATGAGGCTACGATTGAGATGACAACACGTGGAATGAAGCATAAGGGCCCCGAGACGTGTTTATTCCTTATACCGGAATGGCTTAGCATGGACCCCACCAAATCGTATAATTGAAGTCAAACGCATCTCTCTAGCAAAAAGGAAAGTTATTAAACCTCATCAAAGAAGTAACAGACAGACACACAGGAGTCGGTCACTAATTTTGACGGTTCAAGATCAACTAATTAAAATACATCCGGTTGCAGAGGATCAGCCGTGGTTTAATATTATTATTGTAGCGTTTTCTCAACTGAACTTTTAGAAATTGAGTTTGAAACAAGCTATGCATTCAAAGTAATTCAGATAGGTCGTTATATTGACCTTACAAGAGAAACTTACGCTACTGAATTGAAAACAACAAGGAAAAAACTAGTCAATCTCCTATAACTAAGGATGACTTATTCATCTAAAGAAAACGTCAAAAGCTTGAAACATAAAACATAGTTGCAGGTTTGCAGGCCCATTCGTGTTGGGCTTTATTCTTCATTCCCTCCCTTAAACTGGAACAACCTCTTTTCCAGTTTATTCTTCTTTATGGCTTACTCTCATTCTTCCTAAGTTTCTCGAACACCTCAATCTTCACGGCCTTGGTCATGATATCAGCTATTTGATCTTATGTAGCACAATAATCAAGTTGAATGATTCCTTCATTCACCAATTCTCGTAGAAAATGGTACATCACGTGTATGTGCTTGCTCCTTCCATGTAATACATGGTTTTTTTTATAACTTTATGGTCGAACTGTTGTCGCAAAACAAAATTGTACGTTCATCTTGAATCAATTTGATCTCTTCTAGCATGTTTCTGAGCCAGACAGCTTGACAAGCTCCGTACGCTGCTGACACGAATTCTTCTTCCGTCGTGGATAGTGTAACTATCAGTTGCTTCTTAGATGCCCATGAGACTACTCCTCCTCCTAACATGAACACATATCCAGACGTACTCTTTATGTCGTCAACATCCCCGGCGTAATCACTGTCTACAAAACCAATCAATACCTGTTCTCCTCCACGCTTGTAACAAATATCGAGTTCTCACGTTCCCTGAACGTATCTCAAAATTCTCTTTGCAACTAACATATGCTGCTCATTTGGACCCTTCATGTACCTGCTGACCAGATTTACTGAATAAATTAGGTCTGGTCATGTAGCAGTTAAGTACCTGAGGCTCCCAACGAGCTGTTTTAACTCGGTTGAATCGACTGAATCTCCAGCTCCTGCTTTTGTTAATTTGTGGCCAAGCACGATATGATTTTTTACTAAGTTGCAGTCCTCCATTCCATATTTATTTATAGTTTCCTCTGCATACTTCCTCTGATTTATGAAGATTACTTGTTCGTCTTGTACAACTTCGACTCCCAAAAAATACTTCATTATTCCCAAATCAATCATTGAAAACTCCTTCATCATCGATTTCTTGAACCTTTCAACCATTAATATTGAGCTTCCAGTATAAACAAGGTCATCAACATAGAGACTTACTATCAAAATGTTGTCTTCTTCCTTCTTCACGAATAGAGTATGCTCGCAGTAGCATTTTTCGAAACCTTCTTTCATGAAATATCCTTCAATCCAGCTATATCAAGCTCTCGAAGCTTGTTTCAATCCGTACAACGCCTTTTTCAGCTTGTAGACTTTGCTGGATTCTTCTTCTACCTCGAATCCCTTTGGTTGTTCTATAAAGACATCTTCTCTTAGTTCTCCGTGTAGGAATGCGCTTTTAACATCGAGTTGAAAGACTGTCCAAGCTTTCTCTGCGGCTACGGCAAGAATTAGTCTGATTGTGTCCATCTTTCTACGGGTGCGAAGACTTCATGAAAGTCCACTCCTTCTCTTTGATGATAGCCTTTCGCGACCAATCTCGCTTTGAATTTATCGATTTCACCATTCTCATTGAGCTTTATCTTGAAAATCCACTTTACTCCGATCACTTTAGCTCCTTCAGGTAAATCGATCAATTCTCAAGTGTTATTCTCTTCAATTGAAGCAATTTCAGCCTCCATTGCCTTTCTCCACACTTCATATTGTAACGCTTCTTCAAAACAATCAGGATCTTCCAGGGCAATAAACATTGCGAGAATTTCTTCATCTTCTTCGGTATAAGAAATCATGCGTTCCTGTGACATAGTCCTTCATCCATACCGGTTTTTGTCTCGGTCTCCCAACTCCTTCACCCGTAGAGACTCGTTGCGTGTTGGTTTGTCGAGTCTCTCCTGCAATTGCGTTTTCCTCTTCTCCTTCAGGTTCTTCTGGATTTTCTTCTGGAACTTGATGTTCTTCATGATTATTTTCTGAGTTTTCTTCTTCTGCAGGTTCTGTCTCAGAATCGTTCCAAGCAAGTTCTTTTTCCATCTGGTTCTCTTCCCATTCCCAGCCTTTGCTCTCATCGAAGTGAACATCTCTGTTGATTATTATTTTCTTCGTCTCAGGGTTGTAGAGTACTCGATACGCCTTTGATTCTCTACTTACACTAAACATCACACACATGGTGCTTTTCTCATCGAGTTTGATCCTTCTCTGGTATGGCACGAGTGCGTATGCGATGCTCCCAAATATTCTCAGATGTTCAACGGATGGTTTCTGGTTGCTCCACTTTTCTTCTGGGGTTATGTCGTCTAGAGCCTTCGATGGATTTCGATTCAGTATGTATACGGCATATTGCACAGCTTCTGGCCAGAACTTTCTTGGCACATACATCTCTAGCAGCATACATCGAGTCATGTTTATGACGCTCCGGTTCTTTCTCTCTACAATTCTGTTTTGCTGTGGTGTATATGCTGTTGTGAGTTGTCTTTTAATTCCATACTCTCTGCATTAATCTTCAAATTCCTTGGAATTATATTCTCCTCCTCTGTCTGAACGCAGCATGCACACCAACATTTGCCATGTTTCTCTCTCAGCTACCGCTTTAAATTCCTTTAAGAATTTAAGAGCTTCCGATTTCTCCGATAAGAAATAGGTCAAACACTTCTTATTGTAATCATCTATAAAATTGATGATGTACCTCTTCCCACTCTCTGATGTTGGAGTAATCGGTCCACACATGTCCGTGTGAACAAGCTGAAGACCTCGAGTTGATTTCCACATGCTTTTCTTTTGGGATGACATCTCGATTTTGCTTTCCCATCATACATATCTCGCATACTGTTTCTTCTTCTCCTTGATTGAATTTTGGCAATCCATTCACCATTTTCTTCTCAGCCAGCAGATATTTGTACTCTTCCATCTCTTTTCCCTTTCTGACGATAGCGAGAATTACGAACATCCTGTTTTTTGACATCGTTGAGTGCATAATCATCTTCTTCTCCTGTTTGTGCCACACCTCACATACGTCATCTTCAATGATGATTCTTAACCCCTTGGTTGCAATTGTCTCACACTGAAGAGATTATTCTTTAATCCCGACACGAAGTAAACATCATATATCACTTGAGTTCTTCCATCTATCTCTAGCCGAAGCTTTCCTCTTCCTTTTACCGCCATTCTTCTATCGTCTCCTAGCTTAACGTTTTGTTTGAAAGTGTTGTCTAATTCTACGAACCAATCCTTTGTGCCACACATGTGGTTGCTGCACCCTGGGTCGAGGAACCAGATTTGTTCTTCCTCTGTTTTGATCTGATCTACATGCACCATGAGAAGCAGATCTTCCTCCACCTCTGCATAATTCACCTCTTTTTCCCAGTTTGGACACTCTGATTTATAGTGTCCCATCTTATGGCATTTGAAACATTCGATCATGTTTCTGCTCGTGTTTCCATGTCCTCTTCCTTGATATCCTCCTCTTCCTCTTCCTCTGTTTGAATTTCCTCTTCTGCCTCATCCACCATCAGGTTTCCACTGACTTTCAACCTTCAAGACTTTTTCTTCTCCCTCGTGTCTGCTCAGGTTATACTCATGAACCATCAACGAGCTTTGTAATTCGTCTATGGTCATGTTCGTGATGTCCTTCGATTCTTCGATCGCACACACTATGTATATGAACTTCTCAACAAGAGTTCTCAAGATCTTCTCAACGACCTTTGAATATGGCATGTCTTCTCCCAGATTTCGCATGTCATTTGCCACTTCCATTACTCTTGAGAAGTACTCCGTGATGGTTTCTCCCATTCTCATCTCAAGGACTTCGAAACTTCTCCGCAGCCGCTACAGGTGTGCGCTCTTCACTTTATCATTTCCTTGGTATTTCTTTTTCATCGAATCCCACAGATCCTTCGATGTGTTTTTCTTCAAGATTGTTTTGAGGATCGTCTTGTCAATTGAGGCAAACAGGTAATTCTTCACTTTGTGATCTTACACAATCATCGCTGCGCGCTCCGGTAAGATCACGTTCGGCTCCGATTGCGTGATTCCTGGTTCGATGAGATCCCACCATTCCTTGGATCTCAGCAGATTCTCCATGAGCATAGCTCAATGCTCATAATCTCCATCGAATTTTATTATGATTACAGACTCCTTTTCACTCATGATTGTTTTTCTCTCTTGTACCAGGTTCGTGGCAAACTCTGATACCACTTGTAGTGTTTTCTCAACTGAACTTTTAGAAACTGAGTTTGGAACAAGCAGAGAACTAAAAACTCATGCATTCAAAGTAATTCAGATTGGTCGTTATATTGACTTTACAACTGACTTGAGAAACGTACGCTACTGAACTGAAANATTGCGTGATTCCTGGTTCGATGAGATCCCACCATTCCTTGGATCTCAGCAGATTCTCCATGAGCATAGCTCAATGCTCATAATCTCCATCGAATTTTATTATGATTACAGACTCCTTTTCACTCATGATTGTTTTTCTCTCTTGTACCAGGTTCGTGGCAAGCTCTGATACCACTTGTAGTGTTTTCTCAACTGAACTTTTAGAAACTGAGTTTGGAACAAGCAGAGAACTAAAAACTCATGCATTCAAAGTAATTCAGATTGGTCGTTATATTGACTTTACAACTGACTTGAAAAACGTACGCTACTGAACTGAAAACAACAAAGAAAGAACTAGTCAATCTCCTATAACTAAAGATGACTTATTCATATAAAGAAAACGTCAAAAACTTGAAACATAAAACATAATTGCAGGTTTGCAGGCCTATTCGTAGTGGGCTTTATTCTTCAATTATTATCTTCTCTGAAAGTGCAAATTTTTCGGAAGACACGTTCTTCTTGCAAACCGACATTGTAATTTCCTTTTTTTTTCTTTCTGGTTTAATAGTTTTCCTTTTTTCTTCTCTTGTATAAAAGACGACAAAACAAAACAAAAAAACAACGATACACGTAAACTTGAACAGAGTGGTCAAAAGGGAGAGACGAGATGAATTCTCGATATTTTGATTAATTATTCAAAAATGATCAATCCATTTCAAATGGAAGTGATTGGTTCTTCGGGAGAAACAGAGATTGCGTTTTCGGAGACGGAGATGGAGGCGGCGAAGCAGCTAGTGCAGTTGAGCGAAGATGATGCGATGAGCTGTAGCAGTGGTACAGGCTGGAGCGTTTGCGGTTGCGGCGGTTGCGAAGGGGGAGGCAATACGAAGAGACAAGACGATGTTGTTAGTTCGGAGATTCATGATATGGTCGGAAAAGAGCAAAACGGCGGCGTACGGATGATGAATAAGAATGTTACCGACGGACGGAGTTTCGTGAAGGCGATGATGGGGACGAAGACAATTATGAGGAATAAGAAAAAGAAGTTTCGGTCTCTCGCGAGTATCTACAGAGCGACGAAGGAGATGAGGATAGATTAGTTGATTAGTCGGAGGGGATGTGGCTAATTACGTTTTAATGACGTTGTTTACAAGCGTGTGTTAAATATTATCCATGTCATCGTTTTTCCATGATTTTGTATGTAATGTACCTATTAGCGTTGAACCAGAAGAAGGTGCTAGAAGAAAGAAATGTTGCTTTGCATATTGGAGCTACAAATTTTAAAATAACTTGTTTGACAAATTCCATTTTCTAGTCATTAATGGAACTGTTATCATCTTAAAGTAGACGGAAATGCATTTTAAATTACAAATTCCATTTTCTAGTCATTAACGGAAATGTTGCTTTGCCCCAACATTAGTGACGTTGATATTATATTTTTGTTCGTACCAACTTAAAACAAAAAAAAATTCAGGAGAATATTTATGAACCAAAATTTATATTGATTTCCAGAGTTTGCGAATAGCCGAATAATTGTTGTTCCCCCCAGTCATTCACTGTAAATAACCATGATTAAAACCGCTATATAATAATTAACTTGAATTGAACCTTAGTCACAAATTTCTTAGTTGATCGCAGCCTATGTCACAATCAATTGGTCTTTTTATACCAATTTAATATCATGTTTAACTCGCATGTATACAATTAATATCTGTGTGGATTCTCAGAACAATTGTGTTTAACGTTATATTATGTTTCTAATACTAACGTAATATTTATGTTTATAAGTCGCGCACGTATACAATAATCTTGTATTGTTTGGATTCTCACACCGATTGTCTAGAATGATAGGATACTTAATAATTATCAAAGAATAATGAGTCACAACTACCTACTACAGAAAATGATCAAGACATGATGAAAAGAAGAATATATTATACTTTTCATCAAATATTATCATATTTGGTTTGTGTGTGTTTAAACAACTAATTACTAATTTGCAAAATAAATAAATAATTAATTACGAAAGTTACCACTATCAGTATCACGTATTTACACATGATTTTAAATAAAAATATGATTTGATATTTCATGTTTTTTATTCGCTTCTAATTTGGGCCCATGCGAACAATTGGCTATATATCACGGATGCCTTATGTGATGGGCGCACATTAAAGGCTCCAAGTTTTTAAAGTAACTAGGTTTTGCATGTGGGTATTGTTTTAAATATTATTTTGATAAAAATTATATACAATCAATTATATTTATTGAAATATTATTTTGTGTATAATGGTGATTCTAATAATATATATTAAAATATTACAATTTTACTCTCAGTAATTATATATAGTTTGTGAGGTTTCAACGGTTTTGTTTTAAATCTATATATGTCTCGTTTGAAAAACGTATTATATGGTCGAACATTTATAAGTTAGTATACCAAAGCTAACTAAAACTGTAAAAAAATAATCAAATGCTATTTAATAAACATAGTATTGACACCAAGATAAAATATTATACATCACTTCTTTAAATCAAGGAAATAAGTTTTTTTTTATCATTTTCAGTTTCATATTCGTTATATATGTTTTCTATGAAAACAACAAAAAGTAATAAAGTTAAAAGTTATTCTCTTTCCTTAACTAATTTAACCAATACAAATTTCTGATTTAATCTACTAAATTGAAAAAAAAAACTAATAAACACAACTCTTGCTTTCACATTCATGACAACTTTAATTTTGAAACTAAGACAATAGATGAATATGAAATAAATTTTGAAACTAATTTAAAATCACAAAAGATCGACGATTTTTTGTCAGTTTTATCTTGAAGAGGTAAAGACCGAACTTTTGTCTGGTAGCATATTGGTTGTGGTAACTTTTAAATGATTTTCCAATGATTGTACCTTACTTCTTCCGATCAGAGTGAATAAGTTTTTTTCATCATATTCATTTTTCATTCTCGTTATATTTGTTTTCTATAAAAACAACAAAAAAAACAAAAAGTCAAAAATTATCCTCCTTCCTTAGCTACTTTAATCAATATAAAATTTCAATTTAATCTACAAATCGGAAAAATGTAATAAACACAAGTCTTGCTCTCATATAAATGAAAAAATCAATTTTGAAACCAAAACAATATATGAATATGAATTGAACTTTGAAACAAATTTATAATAACAAAAAACCGACAAAGTAAATATACTTTTTGTAAACTTTACAATTGAAGAGATAGAAGCCGAATTTTATCTGGTGACATATTGATTGTGGTAACTTTTCAATGGTTTTTCGATGAGATCATAAACCTAAGCTATAAGGATTTAATTCTCATACTTAGGGGTCATTGCAAATAATATTGAAATAACAAACATTATTTTATATATGAGAAGATTGGTTTACACATAATCATTTTTCCTTCATTATAGTCGTCTTTCTCAATCCATGAGTGAATTCTTTCTCATGCCATTTTTTTTTTTTTTAATTCCATCAGAGCATAGCTTTGATCAAGAAGACAATTAAGTAGGCAAAATCATACAACGTACATAAATTTTCAGAAAAATGAATAACAAATAGAACAACTCAAAACAAAGAACTCCTACATTGATCTATGACAATCCCAATCCGAATATGAAAATGTGATTTTTTTGATCTTTTATGCATTATCTATTTTCCATGCGATCGTGTGGAAATTTTTTATGGACGTGTGGCAAAACTTTATATGCTAATGTAGATTATAATTATTGGTTATTTAAAATCTTATGTGGAAAGCCTTATAATCAAATAACTTCAACTTTTATAAATAACATATATTTTTTATAGATAATAAATCATTTTTGTAACAAAAATGGTAATAAAATTATTTCATCATAATAAACAAATTGCTCTCTAAACGTGTTTGTATACACACATGTAAAGAGATTTTACGATTATATTTATTCTTAGTTATTTATATAACTGAGACCACTATTTTAAATTAAGAAATTTTTCTATACTAATATCATGTTGATTTTTTTTTGTTAATGAAAATTTTATACATAATTTCTTTATTTTTATATTTTATTAATCATACTAGAATTTGGAAACTTTTTAAATCTTGAATGTTGATAAGGAACAATAAAATTGATTGTTTAAAAGCTGATGTGGTCATACTTAAAGGCATATAGCATCAATATATTAATTTCTATTTATCGTTTTATCATCAAGCAATATCAACTTAACAATTTAATGTTCAAATAAATTTGAATTCAAAAAACTTACATAGACAATTATTAGTGGTTGTTTAAAATTCTATGTGAACATTTAATTATTGGTTGAAAACAAATTAATAAGTACATCTTTTGCTATGAGATTCATGACCAATTTAATTTGTAAGCAGGACAATAAATGAATATGGAATGAATTTAATAGAATAAGAAACTAAGACATGATTTCCTTATTTTGTAAAACTCCTTATTTTGAATAATTTCTATTATTTGTCGTTTTTGACGTTTTTCATTTTTTATATTTGGCAAGTATGAATTTATTTTAAACGCTGATGTAGACCAATAAAATCGATTGTTTAAAATCCTATGTGAACAGTTTTAAAGGCCTATAACATCAACTTTTATTAGTAATAGATTTACCGGCCACTTGACATTGACAGTATGTTCCTTCTCCCGGAAGCTGGCGGGAAAATCTGAAACTTTCGCGCGGGGAAAAAAGTCAAAATTAGAATCCCAATTTGTGGCTTCCTTTACTCGATCTATTTAACGTCGTGCCTCTTCTTATTATCATCAGACTCACAAGCCCACCAACTGTTCGACAGAAATCCTGAGGAGAAAATGTACGTTGTGAAGCGTGACGGAAAGCAGGAAACTGTTCACTTCGACGAAATAACTGCGCGGCTAAAGAAGCTTAGCTATGGGCTTAGTAGCGATCACTGTGACCCTGTCCTCGTCGCCCAGAAAGTCTGTGCCGGTGTGTACAAAGGCGTCACCACGAGTCAACTCGACGAGTTAGCCGCCGAGACTGCTGCTGCTTTGACCGCCAACCATCCTGATTACGCCTCCGTCAGTTTCCTTCTTCTTTTATTTTGATTTATTAGTCTCGGATTTACGTTTTATATGCGGAGAATCGAAAGTTGAATTATACGGGATTGCATCTTACTGATGGGATTGTTGTTGCTTAGCCTGATTGATATTAACGCATAGGGAAATGTAATCAATTTCTTCACCAACTGCCTTCTCTATTGCGATGCTTAAACTTTTGATTCTTTTTGGTTTTTGAAAATTAACATATTTCAATGTTTATATTTCAGTTGGCTGCAAGGATTGCTGTCTCTAATCTTCACAAGAATACTAAGAAATCGTTTTCCGAGACGTGAGTGTTGCTTTCATCTTTATTTTTTTTCTCTGGGCATACCACTGATTACGTATTCACATGAGCTGACTTCGATGTATTTTGGGTATCTTCAGGGTTAAGGACATGTACAGACATGTCAATGAGAGATCTGGACTTGAGGCTCCTCTTATTGCTGATGATGTATTTGAGATCATTATGAAGGTATACGCTTGTGTTCGACACTCAATCTGTATTCTAGGAGGATGTAGATGGCAATTTTGCTTTGAATTTTTACCCATCTCTTGTTGAATCGTGTGTTTATTTCAGAATGCCACTCGTCTGGACAGTGAAATCATCTATGATCGCGATTTCGAATATGACTACTTTGGATTCAAAACTCTTGAGAGATCATACCTCTTAAAAGTCCAAGGCAAAGTGGTTGAAAGGCCTCAGCACATGCTGATGAGGGTTTCTGTTGGCATTCACAAGGAAGATATTGATTCCGCAATACAAACTTACCATTTAATGTCTCAGCGGTGGTTCACTCATGCATCTCCTACTCTCTTCAATTCGGGAACTCCAAGGGCCCAAGTAATGTACCTATACTTCTGTTTAACCGGAACCCATATCTGCATCTACATCCGTTTTACTGATGTGCTGTTTGAAAATGCTTGAATTTGCAGCTAAGCAGCTGCTTTCTGATCTGCATGAAGGATGATAGCATTGAGGGAATATATGATACATTGAGAGAGTGTGCTGTTATCAGCAAATCAGCTGGGGGTATTGGTGTTTCACTTCACAACATCCGTGCAACTGGAAGTTACATTCGTGGCACAAATGGAGCATCTAATGGCATTGTTCCAATGTTACGGGTATTCAATGATACTGCTCGCTATGTTGATCAAGGAGGAGGCAAGAGAAAGGGTATACATTGCAACTATTATCCTGATTGTTTATGAAGTATTTTTAGCTCAGTTTTTCTTATGTATATTTTTTTTGCAATTGGTTAAGGAGCCTTTGCTGTATACCTGGAGCCATGGCATGCTGACATTTTTGAGTTTCTGGAACTCCGGAAGAATCATGGGAAGGTACAGTCTCGATATCACTCGTTTTTCCTACAATATAATATGGAGTTTGTTTAATACTCTCACATTACATTTTTTTTTCCCTATTTCAGGAAGAACACAGGGCTAGAGACTTGTTTTATGGTCTTTGGATACCAGATCTTTTCATGGAGAGGGTCCAGAGTGATGGGCAGTGGTCACTGTTTTGTCCTAATGAAGCTCCAGGTTTGGCAGATTGTTGGGGTGCAGAATTTGAGAGATTGTACACTCAGTATGAGAACGAGGTGAGTGATTTCGTCTTTGGGTTTACTACTACTTTCAGAATTCAAACTCTTGCTATTCATAATACCAGCTGTGCTCCTTTTTCTATGGATGTGAACAAGCTCTGTTTGATTTGATCTTTAGGGTAAGGCTAAGAAGGTTGTCCAGGCACAGCAGCTCTGGTACGAAATCTTGACATCCCAAGTAGAAACGGGGACACCATACATGCTTTTCAAGGTAAGAAACAGTCGTAGTTCTGTAGCCACTTGGTCTAATATATAATCTCAGGTTCTCACTCTGGTGAGACTCTGCTGTAGGACTCTTGTAACAGGAAAAGCAATCAGCAAAATCTGGGGACCATAAAGTCTTCCAATTTATGCACTGAAATCATCGAATACACAAGTCCAACAGAAACTGCTGTGTGCAATCTTGCATCTATTGCTTTACCCCGATTCGTAAGGGAGAAGGTGAGTTGAAAAAGGTGCTTCAGTATTTGATTTTGCTTTGTCGCTTACTGCATAACTCTTGACCTTTCTTACATCTCACAACAGGATGTCCCCTTGGACTCGCATCCATCTAAGATTGTAGGCAGTTTGGGCTCAAAGAATCGTTATTTTGATTTTGATAAGTTAGCAGAGGTCAGCGCATAACTACTTGGCTCATTTTGATAAGTTTCCATGTCTGTGCAATTTAATGTTGACCTTTTTAAAAAAAAAAATATTCTGTTTCGTCAGGTGACTGCAACCGTTACTGTTAATCTCAACAAGATAATAGATGTGAATCACTATCCAGTCGAGACCGCCAAAACTTCAAACATGCGTCATAGGCCTATTGGTATTGGCGTACAAGGTCTTGCAGATGCATTTATCCTTCTTGGAATGCCATTTGATTCCCCCGAGGTAAACTTGCTTGGCATAAGTTAATCAACTTTTTAATGTAATTTTGTTCTCTTTTCTGAACAAATTATTTGGAATGCATCTCAGGCTCAACAACTGAACAAAGACATATTTGAAACCATATACTACCATGCACTCAAGTCATCTTCAGAGATTGCTACGAAGGAAGGTACATATGAGACATACCAAGGAAGCCCTGTGAGTAAGGTATGCATTCTAGCAATTTTTTCTATATTTGTACAACACTATAATAAGTTCATGTTCCTAATTGCTTTGTATTCTTTTAGGGAATTCTTCAACCTGATATGTGGAATGTAATTCCTTCTGACCGCTGGGACTGGGCTGCTCTTAGGGATATGATTTCAAAGAATGGAATCAGAAATTCTCTTCTAGTGGCACCAATGCCAACTGCTTCAACCAGCCAGATTCTTGGGAATAATGAATGTTTTGAACCTTATACCTCAAACATCTATAGTCGTAGAGTCTTGAGGTATGTTCTTCAAGCGAATAAAATTGCTCCACAAAGTTATATTTCTGTTTTCTCCAGAGGCTAAATCATTAGTCCTCGTTGTATTTTCAGCGGTGAATTCGTAGTAGTGAACAAGCATCTTCTTCACGACTTGACTGATATGGGACTGTGGTCTCCTACGCTGAAAAACAAGATAATATATGAGAATGGTTCTATTGTAAATGTTCCAGAGATACCCGACGACTTGAAAGCGATTTACAGGTATAGAATTTCCTTGTTCTTTTATGCTCTGATTACTCTGTGTTCATATTATATAACCTGTGCGCCCTCGTGCAAAACGACTCAGGACTGTCTGGGAGATTAAGCAGAGAACAGTGGTAGACATGGCCGTTGATCGTGGATGCTTTATAGATCAAAGTCAAAGTTTAAATATACACATGGACAAACCCAACTTTGCAAAACTCACTTCCTTACACTTCCACACTTGGAAAAAGGTAACAACTTATCTTAAATATTACCTAACTCTCAAAATGGTCAAAATATGGTTGTATCACATCTACACTTGTAAGTAGGCATGTTCACGAATTCGATGTGATTGCATTGCTTCATGAAACTCACTTCCTCATATTTGTTATTGTTGTGAATACTAAAAGGGTTTGAAAACTGGAATGTACTACCTGCGATCACGTGCTGCAGCAGATGCAATAAAGTTCACAGTAGACACAGCAATGCTAAAGGTAAACAACACTTTTGTGTCACTATGTGATTCTGTAGATACTTAGACAGCGAAGTTGACTTTTGCCTGTGATGCAGGAGAAGCCTAATGTAACCGAAGACGGAGAAGGAACAAAAGACGAAGAAGACAATGAGACGAAGATGGCACAGATGGTTTGCTCTTTGACAAACCGTGAGGAGTGTCTCTCTTGTGGAAGTTAAAACACAAACAATAGAAGAAACCAAAGAAACAATTTGAAAGTTGATCCAAAAGCGTGAGCCTCTTTTACACTTGCGTCTCTTTTCTATTTTCGTCTGTTGATTTGTATAGTGTTAAGTATAATATAATGTAGTCTAGTTCTTGAGGATTTGTATTTCGTTTGAGTTGTGTAATAAGAAGTTGCTCAAGGTTTTTCAATTACTTGGCTTTATAAATTTGATCAAACGAAATAATTACACAATTTCACCAAGTTTATACCTCTAAGATGACAATTTCAACATCACCGGAGTAATTAGCTTAGCATTTGGTCACCGGAGTAATTAGCTTAGCATTTGGTCAATAAAGTGCAAATGGTGGTGAGTGAGAAGAATATGAGGAATATGAATAAAAGGAAAAAAATGAATAGAATTAAGTTTGTTTCCACCAATTTTTTTCATCGTGTTTCCTCTTTATTATGTAGAGTAACAAATTCTAAAGGAATTAAGCTTATTTTCCAATTATTTGGTGGGATCTATAATAATTTGGGGGAATGCAAATTATCGTAAATGGTAGATTTATAGAAGAATCCAAAAGAATAGTCAATTCTTTCTATTTTGTTTGTCAACCATTTGCATTGTTTTGTAATTTTTTAGTCAATTCTTTCCATGTTTTGAGGAAGCTAGCTTTTGAGTTGTTTTGTAATTTTTTAGTTTTCGGTCTTTGTTCTTTGTTTTTCTTGTAATGTGGTCAAAACTCGAAAATAGTATAATATTTAACATTTTTACAGAAAAAGGCTTTATATGTTTTTCTTAAATATACATATGCATTCATATAATTTCTTATGAAAAAAAAAAAAAAAAATCACAAATCTGGGTTTCCGCCAAAAATTGTTTGGGCCTGATTGAAATCGAAAAGGCCCATTATTACTATATTACTAATTTACTATAAACATCTCGATTGTTCTACTGATGATGATGCACCGAACAACAAAGTATAAAAACGAAGGAAAAGGAAAGAAACAATCGGTAGATCTCCGCCGTTGATCGTGTCAGCAAGAACAAAACCCTAGTCATCGGACGCCTGCCTCCTCTCTCTCTTCTTATATAAATACCTCATCCTCTCCTTCGTCTCATAACAATCCAAAACCTTTAAATCTGATTGCCGATTTTCTCTAATAGGTCTGTCTGATTTCATTACAACCATTTTCGTATCGCCCATTCAAGTATTTGTCTTCTTTATTCAGATCTTATTCTCTGTGTGTAACTGTAGAATTCGTGTGAGTTAGGTTAATGATGATAATTCCAAAGGCTTGTTTCTCAAACATTCGCAGTGGCCGCCTAAGAGCTTTCGCCTTTCGCCAGGCTTGAGAGCTATTGCTGCTTTTATCCTTCCTTGGATGTCTGAAACTTATTAGCTTTGAATCTAACTTCCATTGTTTTATTTTCTAAATAGGGTTTTAGATCTGGGACTTAGTTTATAATGTCCCATTTAGCAGAATTAGATTTCTTAGTGCTATATGATTGAACGAGGTCCCTCACATCTTAATCCATCTATTTCACTTTGTCAGCAGTCTTAATTGGTTTCTCGCTGATCATTTCAGGATGGGAAATATTTTCTCGATTTTGTTTTTATTTTCTAGTTTTGTTTTTGGTCGATGAGGATAAACTTTAAGGCTTGTTTCTCAAAACATTCGCAGTTGCCGCCTAAGGCTTTCGCCTTTCGCCGGGCTTGAGAGCTTATGATGTTCTTATCCTTCCTTGGATGTCTGAGTCCAAACTTAAAACTATGGTTTCTTTTGTTTGATTCAAATGGTTAATCTTTTGCTGATTTATGGTCTTTGTTGATCGGTTGATGAGGATATAATATTAAGGCTTGTTTCTCTAAACATTCGCAGTGGCCGCCTAAAGCTTTCGCCTTTTGCCAGGCTTGAGAGCTAATGCAGCTTTTATCCTTCCTTGGATGTCTGAAACCGATCTAAAAATCATATTTAAAGTTTTGCTTATTTGGTTAATTAAAGATCTATGATGATAAGTCTTCAGGCTTGTTTCTCAAAAACATTCGCAGATGCCGCCTAAAGCTTTCGCCTTTCGCCGGGCTTGAGAGCTAATGCAGCTCTTATCCTTCCTTGGATGTCTGAGATCTTTATTCACTCGATACTTGTTCTATTTTTCTGATTTGATTTTGTGTTTGTATATTTTTCTATTGTGAATTTTGCAGGTATTTCTGGGTGTTTGCTTCATTGCGTTACTGGCTATTGGACAAATTTCTTTCATGGTTTTTTTATATAATTGTAAATTCGTGGCGAGTTATAGTGTTATTTCTAATTTATTCTTTGTATCAGACACTGTTATCGTTTGTCTCTTGTATCGTTGTATGTTGTAAGATTTGTTCTTGTATATACGATTTGGTATTTTGATAATGAAAAACATCGAAGTACTCTTGAAATTTCACAGCTGAAAACATTGAATTATTTCTTAATAATCATAATTTTTTTAGCGCCCTTTTGTCGAAAGAACCCTCAACAAACCCTTCTTTTGTCACCGAATAGAACAACGCTATATAAATGAATTCTCTCAAATACTAATGTATTAATCAATGCTATATAAAGGAATTCTCTCAAATACTAATGTACTATTAATCAATGCTATATAAATGAATTCTCTCAAATACTAATGTAATCAATCTATAGTTATAAGTGACTATGATTAACAGTTACAAGATATATGGACAAAATATTAACTTATTTGGACAAAATTTGGTAAATACGTTTTTCAAAATGATAAAATATTACCTTATTGGACCAATTTGAAATAAAATTTTGAGAAAACATATTCGTAAACACCGCTTAAGCTGCGCTGTGACTCTAAACCTTCCAACTGACTCGGAGGGTTTATAAGTTTCTCAAGCGAGAGTTCCAGCAGCTGCCACACGTGAGTGAGATCCTGCCTTCTCGTCTGCCGTTAGCACCTTTTTTAGTACTCCTTGAGCTAATTTCTTATTGTTTTCGCGCATTAAGCTTAGGAATGCTTCCTGATGACTAAAGAAGACTTTGATCCTGGCATGGCTAACAACATATTCTCCCTTACTGTCCTGCGAGCGGACAGCTAATTCCACGTGGCGAGATCGAACAGTGGTATTTGACTCTCCATTGATATATATTGCGGGACTTCGGTAGCGAGGAGGGCCCTCACAGCAAAGCCCATTGCCAAGGCCAGACCCCCAGGTCTAAGAAGAGAGACAGCGAAGCGATTTTAACTCTCATTTTGACCCTTAGAATGAGAGATTTTAACTCTCTCATCTTACTTACTGATGCTTACCTTCTAAAATCAATATTTTCGAGAATTCGTGTTTTTTTTTTTTCTTTTCTGTTTGTGTTTCCAGATATAGAGCTTATTATTGACGCAAAAGGAAGTGGAGAAGACCAATTTGCAAGCGAAATCAATGTTAACATAGAAGAGTCATCTATGATTAAAAAACTTCTTATTGGTTTGATTTTTTTCATTTTATGGGTCAAACTGACTGTGTTGTTTAGGAGAGCAATGAATAACAAATGAAAAGGTTGAGAAAGATCTTGATTTTCAAGGCTGGTCCCATGAACAAATCAAAAGGTTTGCTTCTCTCCTATGTGATCAAATTTGTCCTAAATTGTAGTTGTTATATCTGACGTGTGGACCATGAACACCAACTACTCATCCTAAATCTCTAAAACTATAACACATAAGGAGTAGCAACGATGCAACAGAGGTGAAACTGGTCCTCTTGTGAGAAAACCAAAGAAAGGAAAAACAAAGAGAAGAAAAAAGAAAAGAAGTCAGGGAAGGCCAAAGAAAGCGAAGTAAAAAAGAAGCAGAGAAAAAAGTAGAGGAACATAAAGCTTATCTAGTATCTGCTAAACCGAAGAGAGAATAAAAAGAAATACATAAAAGAGGATAGGAAAAGAAGAATTCTTCCGTGACTGCTGAATCTGAAGAGAAGAAACTGGACTCAAACATCATCCAAGTGAAGGATAAGATTATGGCAAGTGAAGTTGCAATGGTAGACTGATAAAAGGAAAGAGCGTTTGGCAGAGATCTCTAATGTCTGCTTCTTCTTCTTTTTAAAAGCATCATTGTGAATAGATTTGTTGTATTGCGTCTACTTCAAATCGACATGTCTACCTATTTTAGAGAATTATACATATGAACCACAATAGATATTATGTTTTTTCATTTTTGATATAGAATAAATAAAACAATTCCAAATGTAAAAAAATTCAAGTTTGTTTTTAAACAAGTTTTTTTTTGTTTGGGGTTTATTCGATCTGAATTGAACACTATTGATACATTCTCTGGTTTTGGTTCAGTTTACTTGGCTTAATGAGTTTACTTTAGTGCGATTTCTTCAGCATGATTATGGTGGGATTAGTGGCCGAGGAGAACATAGAAAAGACTCTAAGGACATTATGGCGAAAGATAAAGTAGATATAAATTTAGACTACAAGGAACTAGCGATGATGAGGGAAGGATGTTACCAGAAAAGGATGGATATGAAACGGTGAAGAGACGTTGTAGAAGGAGTTTCTAGAGACTACCGAATAAATCGTTTGATAACTTACGAGCAGCAAAAAAACGCTGGAGAAGATATGCAAAAAGATGTTAGTATTCTAGAATATATTTTCTATGTTATAGAATATGTAATTTCGTAGACGTTTAATAAATTATTTTGATTGTATTCTTTGACAATTTGTGACATTGTATAAAATAATCTTGAGCATTTTTGTGAGAATCTGGTTCAATATTCAGATCGTTGGTCGATACCGGTTTGGTGAAGACAAACCAGAGCTGAATTGGTTGGTGTCAAAGTGTGCTTAGGCCCAAACAGAGAGATACATGGGCTTGGTGAAATGAAGATGACCCATCTGAGCTGAAGAGAGCAGTCAAAGAGTCGAAGAATAACAAACTTTTACGATCTTATCTTCTTCTTCTTCGTTTTTTGTTTTCTTCTCATTTTTTTTCTTCTGATTTTTGATTTAAATTATTATTATAATAAATAAATAAATAAAATAATATTATTTAGGGGAATTGGGTTTTTGGATGGATACACCGGTAGGGTTTTAGGGAATCGAGTTTTTTGTTCGGTTTAGTTTTGTGGTTGGTGGTTTGGTATATGGTTTAGATCAAAAACCATTAAAACCGACATATGTGGGTATATACGTTTAGAACTTTTTTCGGGGATATAAGTCTTTAACTTTGTTTTCGTGGGGATTTGAAACGGGGTCATAGTTTGGGAGACATGTAGAAAGATGCGACACTTCTCGTGGGAAATAGATCGTCTTCCCATACTATTTTATTTGAAATAAAAAAAATAATTCACATATAGAACATAATGGTCATATTTTAAATATAAAATATTTATGATGTATTGTAGGTGTAAATGATATAATATTTATGTTGATTATATAAAATATTTATGATTATGCTTTATTCGTAAATTAATAGCAAAACAATTAATAAGAGTCCGAATGGATAATTTATGTATTAAAAATATATTTAAAATAAAATATAGACTGAAAATATATATATAAAAAGGGTCAGAAAATTTGGGTAGCTGAAATCACTAATTTTGAATCATACATGTCATACCAAAAATATATTTTTCCATATAAAATAGAAAACATTAAAACAAAAACAAATAAAAATTGTCGCATGCCCTCATTGTAGATTAAAATTTTAGAAAACTATATAATATATTCTATACCAAAAATAAAACTGTTAACACATCTCAAACTTTTACATCTACAAAATACATTTTGTCCAAAAAATTGAACTAAACATCAGAAAACAAAAATTAAAATTTACCTCCGTTCTAGGGTGGATTAGAAAAAGATTATGTCAACATAACGAACTCTCGTTACTTTTCATATTAAACTTCCGTTCTAGGGGATTAGAAAAACTAAATTATATCTAAAACCAACATAATTATGTGTCTCATATGACAAAAATTAAATATAAAAAAAATATTTCTAAACACAAAAATAAATATAAATTATATTACAAAATTTGATAAAAACAAAAAAATACCAATCTAGTTAACAGTTACAAGATATGTGGACAAAATATTAACTTATTTGGACAAAATTTGGTAAATACGTTTTTCAAAATGATAAAACATTACCTTATTGGACCAATTTGAAAATAAATTTTTGAGAAAACATATTCATAAACACCGCTTAAGCTGCGCTGTGACTCTAAACCTTCCAACTGACTCGGAGGGTTTATAAGTTTCTCAAGCGAGATAGTCTTAGAAGAGAGACAGCGAAGCGATTTTAACTCTCTCATTTTGACTATGGTTTCCCGTAGGGGTTCCGCCGATACGAGGGCGATTGTTTGTAACCTCACGGGAAGATTTAGGGTTTCGAACTGGGTTTCGCACTTGTCTGTCGCTAGTCTACTTGGAGTAGCTGGTTTCGTTTTTGCCCTAAAAAACGGTAGATTCCGTAACCTAAATCTCCTCTCCGGTAGAAGAGAAGACGCCGGAGATGATTCTTTTCTCGTACCTGGCTTGCAAAATCTCGGGAATAATTGTTTCCTCAACGTGATCCTTCAGGTTATGCTTCGTATTTCTTTTTTCGTGCTGTATTAGTGACATTTCAATGGATTTTTCTGGAATCTTTGAGTTTGCTTGTAATCCTTTTGTTGCACATTTGGTCTGTGAAATTGATTTTTAGGCTCTCGCGAGCTGCAAAGATTTTCGGAGCTTTCTTCAATGGGTTACGAGAGAAACGGTAGCAGGAGAACAGGATGAGCACTTTCCTCTTACTTTTGCTTTGTCTGCTTTATTAGAAGGTAAAATTAGGAGTTTCCTCTTTGTCAGTTGAAAATGGTATGATAATGACAGTTAATTAGGCTTAATCTTTTGTCAATTGTTATTGCCAGAGCTCTGCACAGTTGGAAGAAGACGATCTGTATCTAGCCCTCGTAAAGTTATGTTGGCATTGACCCATTATGTCAGAAATTTCAATTTGACAAGCCAACAGGTTAATTTTCAATTTCAGTTAGACCGACTCAGACTTGAGTTGATCATTGTAGTCTACGAGCTAATGATCTTTTTGAAACATAGGATGCAGCAGAAGCCATGCTTCATCTAATATCTTCTTTGCAAGAAGAGATTGTAGTTTGTTATCGCCCTACCAAAAGTAGTAATCTATCGGAGATAATGTTTTCTCGCAACTTGAGAATGGTTGCGCCTAGTGAAGGCCTCCATGGTTTGATGGAGCTCAATATATGGCATAAACATTTACGTGGACCACTCAATGGGATTCTTGGTAGTACGTTGATGTGTCGAATTTGTTCGTCACAGGTAATTAGGCTTTAGATTTCTCAATCTCATCAGTAAATCCGCTCTTGATTTTGTTAAATACTTTCTGCTCATTTGATTTTTCTTGTTTTTTGCAGATTTCGTTGGAGTTTCAGTTTTTTCATACTTTGCCTCTTTCTCCTTTACTCCATAGTGGTAGTTCCAACATTGTACGTTTCGGAAGGTTCATTCTCTTATTGTTTCATTGTTTTACTTTTGTGAATATAAAAATTCTCCAGAAAAGCATTTCATTTATGCTTTTTGGGATGCTCTTAGATGTTCGGATGCACTTTGGAGAATTGTTTGAAGAAGTTTCTTGACGCCGAGAAAGTGGAAAACTACTTCTGCCAAACATGCTGGCATGGTGCTGCACTGAAATATTTATCTGTGATAAGAGTAGCTGAGGTAGCTAATCTCTTAATCGTTATTTTACCTTTGCACATGCTTCGCGACTTTATCTGCCCCGTCTTTACTTAAAATGGTTTGATCAGACAGATATCAAAAAGGTCAAGAGCTGTGGCAGAGACGACGAATGTGACTGTAAAGCATCTCTTCATCTTGAAAGAATGCCATGGTCAAATAGCTATTCCCATATATTGAAGCAATTAATTATCGCACGTTTCCCAAAGGTATTTACTTGCTCATCGAAACTAGACTCGAGAAAGTTTAATCCGGTATAATCTCATAAGTCCCATTTGACCTTGTCTAGCTAAATTGTGACAGCTTCTATGCATTCAAGTGCAACGTGCTTCTTTAAATATGTTTGGAGAATCAGTCAAACTATCGGTAGAGACTCTTTCCTCTTGACATTTCATATCTAGAGTTCTAGTTACTATCCTATCTAATCTCAATGTTTTAATATAGGGACATATCACATTCCCGCTTGTCCTGGACCTCTCCTTATTCACACCGTCTCCAATAGGATTAAACGTAGAAAACACTCAGATGTCGTCACAGTACCAAAATCCAGAAGCATCAAGAGACGGCAGTATGTATAGACTTGTTACGGTGGTGGAACATTTTGGTAGAGCCGGAAGCGGACATTATACTGTTTATAGAAGTGTGAGAGTTGCATCACAAGAGGAAGAGGAAGAAGATTGTGATGACCGTTGTGAGGATTTGAGCTGGTTTAGTATATCTGATTCAGAAGTGTCTAGAGTTTCGGAGAGCGATGTTCTTGGTGCTGAAGCTAGCTTGCTCTTCTATGAGAAGCTTTAATAAAGAAGAAAATAAAAACCACAGTTTGGTTATTCATTGGTTGATTATTGATTGATTCTTGTGCGTCCAAGTTTATTTTTTTGGTGAACTTGACTGAGTAGAAGAAGATAACCGGGGGTGAAGAGGTTTTATGAATCCCTCTGTAGCCAAACACTCCTTTAGTTCACGAATTGTTTTATAAGTGAATCCAAACAGTCCTTCCGCTTCTTCAATTTAATAAACGCGCTCGTTAGAATAAGGACCGTTAGAATAATCTCCAGCCGAAATTCAAATTCAAACTCTCTCTCTCTCTCTGATGAACGATTACATCCTGATCTCCGACGGGAGGATCTGGCATACCGCATAAGCAATCGCCGGATCTGATATCTACATTTGGTTTATCTATGCGATTCTGATGTCGGAGAAGCAACCGCCGGGATCCGCTTTTACTCCTTCAATCGTCGCTGAGATGCCTTAGCCCCCATGATGTCTCCGTCTTCAAATGTTCCACTGGTTTCGTTGATTGTGCTTTAAAGCGTGACGACAAGTTTTCTGGTTAGTTGAATCTTCCGTATCTGAAATTTATCGAACAATCTATCTAGGTATGGGTCGTTTTGTGACGGATTTAATGGAATTCTTTCATTTGATGAAATCGATGTCGAGATACCAGTAGTGTGTTCTACTGCTGAAATTTTGCTATTCCTGATGCGCTTTTACAGTTTTGTGTATTGGTTTCACTGTGTCTGTACTAATTCGCTTTTCTTTTGCGAAAGTGCGACGAATCGCTTCAGTAAACATTAACCGAGTTTTTTTTCTTCTTTTTATGATTTTGACTTCGTGCGTTTCAGATCTGATAGTTCTTTTC
Source organism: Eutrema heterophyllum (assembly GCA_002933915.1). Lineage (NCBI taxonomy): Eukaryota > Viridiplantae > Streptophyta > Magnoliopsida > Brassicales > Brassicaceae > Eutrema > Eutrema heterophyllum. The sequence continues at coordinate 208,626 of PKMM01050542.1, read as the reverse complement.
ATCCTGTTTGAAATTTGTTACTCGAATTCACTTGTTTCTCTACGTTTCTTTTGGAAATCTTAACAGGAAAACGGCTTATATTACTCAAATCGAGTCTGAAAACTTGCAAGAAACTTGAACTGATTCTGATTTTGGGGTCGCAGACTGTGGAGACCCAAACTTTTATATTCTGAAGAAGGTAATTGTGCACCGTATCCTAGAAATATCTAAGCCAATTGTTTCATACGGTATGCAAAATGTAGTTGTGTAAATAGCTTCTACTAGAAAAACTTTTTAAAGCAAAATGATGAACTCCAATTGCCAGTATCCTGTCTAAGTGGTTGCAGTTGCTTTTCAGATAAGAAAACGTATTGGATGCATGGAGTCAGCTTCCAATATTCGCTGTCAGACAATGCTATCAAGGTACTCATCCTATATTCTCCGTCTTTGATAATAGATTATCAATCCTTCTGATATATGATTGCTGGAAACTATCTTTCGCGATGGGGAAATTCTTGGATTTGCATAGAATGTCACTTGATTATGTAGTTCATGGTATTACTGAATTGTTTATTTCTTATGTTTGGAGCATGGTCTGATATAGAGTTCTAAATGGTGGTAGCTGTATAATACACATTGTTATTGTTTGCTTCTGTTGTTATTTTGATTTACTTGCAAAAATCAGCTCCATTCTGACCAAGATATGAAAAAAAAAACAAAAAAAACTAGCATTGAGAAAACAGGTCGAGAAAAACAGATAAAAAATTCTTTTGTGTGTGAAAGGCAAAAGCCGATGTAGAAGAAAGGTGGCAAAAATTTATGCCATGGAGTAAAGAAGTTGAAAATAGTAAATGGGAGGAGGGAAACTTGGCAGTTGAGATTGATACTAAAGTGATTGAATTAGGATTGGAGGTAGGAATATTCTTCTTCGGTAGTTGCTTTCTTACGTTTGGTTTTTGATTCTTCTTCTTTTTTGCTCCATATGAAAGACTGGTTCGTCTTTATATATTTATTAGTGATACAAAAACTCAGACGCGAGTTCTTGTGTTATATATGCTACTAAGATGGGATATATACTTTTCGTTGTCGGCGTTACTTTACATTTTCTCAAATTGAGTGATCCATTGTGTGGACATTTAGCTCAGGTATGATATTAAATACTCAAATCAAATTGGAGTTAAAAATTGTTATATATAAGCATGTCAGCCAACTGAATTGGCATCGAAAACCTGTGAGGTTATTTTGTTGATATTACAAAATTACTTATGGTTCATTCTCTTCTGTATTGCGAGTTTCGTTATAATCATATTTTTAATACTGAACTCTAAACTGTTTCGAACTCCATTATACTCTAATTTAGTTGATTACACAAGATTGCGTACTTGAGTCTTTGATGATGAAATTTTTTTTAACCCCATCTCCAACTCCAAGAATAGTATATCTATACATTCGCTTCTTTTACTCATATAGCTGTATCTTCTTTGTTTGTTGCAGCTGTTGGCTTCAAGTGCCAAGATCCATGTTATACTTTGTGTATGAAGATGAAGAATCTAATAATCGCGACGTTCGTGTTTAGGTAATTTTGTGTCCTTCAAACAGATTTAGTGTATTTCAAGGACTTGAAAAATTAAGCACTCATTAATGTTAAGAATACATTACAGTGTTAGACAGAGGTTGAGGTAGCTGAAAGTTTGACGTCGGTTTCAACAAGCACTCTTGAGTTACAAGTGAGTTGATTTCATAATCTTAATTTCCTTCCATATGATTGTATAGTTCTCAAATCTTTTACTTCAACTTTGGCAGGTCATTTACTCAATTCGCGAAAGATATGAAAAGTTTTATGTGAAGGAAAGGTCTTTGTTGTTAATGTATTAGGTAAAGATTTCCTCTTACTTTCACTGTTCTCTTCTTCTTATTTATCTTCTCTGTTGATTTATCATCCCTCGGGTTTGTCTCCAACATTTCGGTTTTAGGATCCTGATTCTTTTTACCCGATTGCTAGTTAAATCCCTCGGGTTTGTCTCCAACATTATGATTTTGTTCAATTTTACTATGAAAGATAAACATTCACACACTAATTTATAGAGTGAAGATGCACTTGATCTGGTTTTAATGAATATAAATAGATATCTCTTCTTCTAATTTACAGAGTGAAGAAGATGCCTTTGAAGGCTTTCAGGAGCTTAATCTTCTTCAAGGAGAATACTTCATCGATGTGAGTGAGCTTCTCCTATGGTTGTTTCAATGCTAAACGGCTACAAAGTTAAAGGTTAGTTTTCTTTTTCCTAACTTTTAACAGTTCTCTCAATAAAGTTAATTGGTCACCGAAATCAAAATATAAAATTAAGTGGTTACGAAATAATCAAATAAAGCCATGAAATAAAATTCACCTTCTAAAATAAACTATGATAACTAAATCTTCCATAGTCTATTTTTACCAAATTTCAAATTTTCTTCGGCTTTCTAGTGACCAATCCTATTAGAGATTTTAAGTTGTCCAATTTAATCAAAGAAAACATAATTGCAAAAGTTAAACGAGCTTGGGATACTGTCATCGTTTGATGATCGTTAGAAATAGTAAATTTAATTTGTATTCACATCAATAAGCCAATTTAACCCAAAAAATCTACAGAAAATCATTTCTCATCTCACACTTATTCACGATTCAATCCGCTTTGAAATTTTAGATTGTTTGTTTACTCACAAATTATCTCATCCACGATCCAAACCTATTAGAGATTTTAAGTTGCCAGATTACTTAAAAAAACTTGAACCATTTACATAATTGTGAAAACTAACCGAGCATGGAATCCTGTCATTATTGATGATTGTTAGAGATAACTATGATCAATTTGTTTTCACATCAGTAAGTGAATCAGTTTCTAATTAATTCGACAGCAACAACAATAAAATCTTCTTCCAGAAATCATGTCTCATCTCCCATTTATACACGACTCAATCCGCTTTAAAATTTTAGATTGTTTGATTACTCACAAATTATCTCATCCACGATCCAAACTTATTGGAGATTTTAATTTGTCGGATTACTTAAAAAAACTTGAATCATTTACATAATTGTGAAAACTAACCGGGCATGGAATCCTGTCATTAGTTGATGATTGTTAAAGATAGTCATATTCAATTTGTATTCACATCAGTAAGTGAATCAGTTTCTAATTAATTCGACAGCAACAACAACAAAATTTTCTTCCGAAAATCATTTCTCATCTCTCACTTTTTCACGACTCAATCCGTTTTAAAACCTTAGATTTTTTTTATTACTCACAAATTATCTCATCCACGATCCAAACTTATTAGAGATTTTAACTTGTCGGATTACTTAAAGAAACTTGAATCATTTACATAATTGTGAAAACTAATCGGGCATGGAATCATGTCATTGGTTGATGATTGTTAGAGATATTCATGTTCAATTTGTATTCACATCAGTAAGTGAATCAATTTCTAATTAATTCGACAACAACAACAACAAAATCTTCTTCTAGAAATCATTTCTCATCTCCCACTTATTCACGATTCAATCTGTTTTGAAATCTTAGATTGTTTGTTTACTCACAAATTATCTCATCCACGTTCCAAACCTATTAGAGATTTTAAATTGTCGCATTACTTACTACATAAACTTGAATCATTTACATAATTGTGAAAACTAACTAGACATGGAATCCTGTCATTATTTAATGATTGTTAGAGATAGTCATGTTCAATTTGTTTTCACATAAGTAAGTGAACGAGTTTCTAATTAATTCGACAACAACAACAACAAAATCTTCTTCCAAAAATCATTTCTCATCTCTCACTTATTCACGATTCAATCTGCTTTAAAATCTTAGATTGTTTGATTCAAATTATCTCATCCACGATCCAAACTTATTAGAGATTTTAACTTGTCGGATTACTTAAAAAACTTGAATCATTTACATAATTGTGAAACCTAACCGGACATGGAATCCTGTCATTATTTGATGATTGTTAGAGATAATTTGTTTTCACATAAGTGAATCAGTTTCTAATTAATTCGACAGCAACAACAACAAAATTTTCTTCCGAAAATCATTTCTCATCTCCCACTTATTCACGACTCAGTCCGTTTTAAAATTGATTTTTCACAAATTATCTCATCCACGATCCAACTTATTAGAGATTTTAAGTTGTCGCATTACTTGCAGAAACTTGAATCATTTACATAATTGTGAAAACTAACTCGGCATGAAATCATGTCCTTATTTGATGATTGTTAGAAATAGCCATGTTCAATTTTTTCACATCAAGTGAATCAGTTTCTAATTAACTGGACAGCAACAACAACAACAAAAATTCCGAAAATCATTTTTCATCTCCCACTTATTCACGACTCAATCCGCTTTAAAATCTTAGATTGTTTGATTACATACAAATTATCTCATCCACGATCCAAACTTATTAGAGATTTTAAGTTGTCGCATTACTTACAGTAACTTGAATCATTTACATAATTGTGAAAACTAACGGGGCAAGGAATCATGTCATTATTTGATGATTGTTAGAGAATCAGTTTCTAATTAATTCGACAACAACAACAAAATCTTCTTCCGAAAATCATTTCCCATCTCTCATTTATCCACGACTCAATCCGCTTTAAAATCTTAGATTGTTTGATTACTCACAAATTATCTCATCCATGATCCAAACTTATTAGATAATTTAAGTTGTCGCATTACTTACAGAAACTTGAATCATTTACATAATTGTGAATAGTAATCAGACATGAAAGATAAACATGTTCAATTTGTTTTTACATCAGTAAGTGAATCAATCTATTCTATTAAAACAGAAGCACTTTTATTTGAAAACTATTTTAACATTATCTCACTTTGTTTTTACAAATAAAAATATATTATATAATAAATATAATTTTGAATTTGGGATAATATATAAATTTAAATATAATATTCAAAAAATCTTTGTGGGTTATGTTGAAAATATGTGGTTTATAATAACTTCGTATAGCATACATTATACGAAGTTATACGAAATGCATCGAGCAATGGCCATAGGTCTGCATCGCCTTCAGTAGCATAATAATCTGGAATCACCCGGTTTGTAAATTTGATTCCAGTTTGGTATGAGCTGATATGGACATATTTCCACTTTGCCATGAGTCTCTGATGAGTTGGTTTTCTGGAACAAGTCGGATTGTTGCTCAAATCCTTCTGGTTGGTTCGATATGCTCCATGAAAGGCACATATGTCATTGTTGGATCCTATACGGCTTGAGCGGTGCGTTTGATTGAACTCCGGTTCAGATACTGTTCTGATGACCTCATCACCCGTTGAAGCCAGCAAACTTCTGTTGGGCGAGTGCGGTTATACTATTTTAGTCCCGCAAATGTTGCAAAGCGGGTCAAAAGAATTTAACCCGCAATGTGGCGGGCCTAGGGGGGCGGGCTTGACTCGCATGATAGTCCTACCTATGGATAAAAATTATTTTGGGATATTTTAGCAAAAGTTACAAAAAAATCTAGATTTTTGGGCATTTTTACTAAAACAAAATTCAGAAACATAAGATTTTTTTAATATGTAATTTAAAAAAAAAAGAAGTTATGGGTCTTTGCAGTTGTTGTACTGAAAAATGTTTTAGAGAAAAAGTTGCCTGGAATGCCATGGCTCTTGTTCAAGAAGAGATGACATAAGGTCCAAGGAGGAGCTCACTCGGACTCAAACATGTCAGATATGCAAGAATTTAGGCAGCATAATGTTGTAGATTACACAAGGTGGCTTTGCTCTCTCTTGTATAATCATATTGATGGAAGTAAAGGATGGATTGAGGGTCGTCACTCAAGGGTGTGAANTTAAAAAGCAAAATTGATTAAAAAAAATCAATAATGGAAAATTTTTAAATCGATTAATAAAAAAAAACTTATAATTTTGAAAAATTAAATTTAATAACCGATTCATAATTTTAAAAGGTAAAATTATTATAAAAATAAAAATAAATTTATCCTAAAAGACAAAATTAATTTAAAAAATGAAAGAAATTTTTTTTTAGTTTTTCTATTTATATTAAGGAAACAATTAATTACTAATACTAAAAAGAAACAATTAATTACTCAGTGGCCGGAGGTGGAATCGGAGGTTTGGTTGTTTGCTCTCGCGGCGAAGAAGAAAGGATTCGATGTGTTGGTGTTTGAGAGAGATTTGAGCGTCATAAGAGGAGAAGGACAATACAGAGGTCCGATTCAAATACAGAGCAACGCTTTGGCTGCTTTGGAAGCCATTGATATTGATGTTGCTGAAGCTGGTTGTATCACCGGTGATCGGATTAACGGTCTGGTCGACGGTGTCTTTTGTAGTTGGTGAGTTTATCTTGAGATTCATCGTCAAATTGAGTGACCAATCCAAAGAATTTTCATAGTTATTCGACCAGTGCTTTGATTCAGTAGTTTGATGTTTTGCTGCTTCAAGAGTTGACTAGTTGTTGTCTTGTGTTTAATTGCTTACGGCTCGTGCAGTAACCCTTTGATTTCATTGTGAGGTATATATATTGTCTATAGATTGTGATATGATTAGACAAATTTTGGTGAATTTGTTTGTGAATCAATTAGGTATGTCAAGTTTGATACTTTCACTCATGCGGCTTCACGGGGATACTTTTTAAAATAATAAATATTTTGTTTTACTTTTTTAAATAATAACTTGAATGATGCAAAAAAAATAAAATAATACAGTTTACATGGTTAGTGCAAGGTTCAAAACTTATTATTTTTGTCTACAGTTTACAGGGTTAGCGCAGGGCCAGATTAGCGACCGACTTAGCGCAGGGCCGGGTTTGCACAAGGCCGGGCTAACGCAGGGCTCAAACCCTCTTGACAACATCCCTACTCTTGACAATCTTGCCAATTTCAGGTTCTCTTTAACATCTATCCTTTCTTCCTTGCTTTAGATTTTTTTTTTTTAACCACATTTGAGTTCGTGTGCATAGTTGAGTGTTAAAAATATCTTAAAAGTAACACGCATATGAAACCTTTCATATCCACGCACTTAGCATCAGTGTTGCTGATTTTAATGATCTAACATCATAAAAGTGGATGGTACATAGATCCTGTGTCAGGTAAGGTTTCAAAAATATTCTCGTTTTTGGGTTTTTAGTTTAGAAATAACTTTAAACCAAATACAGTACACTTGGATACAATGGTCTTCATTTGGTGATTAATTGGTAAATTAGTATATCAGATTCCATATAATTTCAAGAATGCCGAACCAAATCAGTTATCCCCCCTACGAGTTATCTTAAATAATTCTATATACAGCAACCCGTACGACTAAGCGAGTAGTAAGCAATCCAGTAATCATCACTAATCTTTTTGTACAGAAACTCATGTTTGGAGTGAAGTTTTCACAGGTATGCAGTTTTTGTTACAAGTTCAAAGTTTCAGCGTCCTTAACCTTAATGAACAAAGCTCTCACATATTGTATTTTGCAGAGCACAAAGAGTTCCTTCCTGAGAGATTTGAATTTCTTCAGAAGTCAACTTGATTATACTTTCCCTCTTTTGGATAGAAAAAGAGACCATATCTTCTTTATTTCTGATTAATCTTCAGGTCCTATGACATTCCGTAAGAAAAATAAAAAACACAGGATGAGTTTGTGTAATAAAGATATGTGACGAATGTTACTAGAAATGAAATCTGAAAAAATGGTTCCAGATTTTTTGAGACTTGTTATCTTTCGGGATTGATTGATTTGTTTTACGCACCTGTGACTTTTCTCTTGTAAAGGCTACATTTCCAGCAAATCTTTTACCACAGCACCCAAGCTAACGCTGTCTCCATTAGTAAACTTTGGAGACGATGAAGATAAACCAAAATCAAATGGTCCCCGTGAGTCAGCCTGCGTTTAAAAAATCAGATATCAATTTATTCGAAACCCAAATTGTAAATATGTGAAGCGGAGACCAGGCAGTTAGAAATCTCACTTACCCACTTGATTCCAGAAAATCCAAGGCTGCTGTCCTGATTAAACACCGTAGAACCAAACAACCCTTTTGTGGGTTTCGATTCATTTCTCTGTTGCTGCTCCTCAGCTTCTTCACTTACCTGCCCAAATTCAAATCCCGTAATTACGAGTCGCAAGTTCTAAAACTAATCACAAATGCATACTGAGAAACAAAATAAAAACATCGCATAACATGGGAAACGTTTAAGGTTTAACCTGCTCAAGAACCTTCTGTGAGGTTGTCGTACGCTTTCGAAATGAAAATGCATGGCATGTGTCTTCTGCGTCGAGTATAGACGAATGTGACGGCTCCGGAGGACATGGAGCTCGAGGCTCATCTGTTTGGTTCACGAGGAAAGCATCTAATGAATCAGAGATTAAGGGTAATGGTTGTTTTGAGATAGCTCTCCTTGTCTCCCATGTTTGGTTACCGTCACTAAACCTCCCCTCTCCTATTGATGATGCTTCAGAAAGTAAGCCTCCAATGCTTACACTTGGCTGATCCTTATTATTATTATTATGAGTTGATTCTTGTTCGAGGTTAATACCGCGTTTGTCTTGTAAAGATGCCTCAGAAAACAGACCTCCGATGCTTATGTTTGTAAGACTGTCGTCCCAGAGAGTTGGGTTTGCATTCCCTGCGTATGAATTTTTAGAACGATTCCTGAAGTTTCCCTTTAAAGATACTTCTGAAAGTAAGCCACCAATGCTTAAGCTTGTCAAACCATCATCCCATGAAAAAAATGTTGGGCCAGATCCATCGTTTATCTTGTTCTCCTGGTTAAACAAAAGTAGTCATGATTCCTAGTATAGAGTGATATAAGATTTGAGTCCAAAACAGAAGGAAACAAAAAAAAGAGACTATTTTTACTAAACATACCGCTGACTCGACTTGTCCATCAGGAGGTGTGTTTTCAGAGGGAGGCAGGTCAGTCACTTGATTTGAAGAGGACAGTACTGTAAATGGGTTACCTAAACCAAACGTCTGCTTTCCCGTAAAACTGGCACTCTCTGTTTTGTTACTAATGATGTTTTGAGGCTCTTCATTTGGAAAAGTAGTGATACCCGGAGGAGTTGATGGAGATGGTGGTTCATCTGTTTTTTTATAAGCCGCAGGGGACCATCCATACCTAAACGAAATAAAGACTCATAAGACGCGGATATGCTTAGAAAGTTGCTATGAAAAGTAAATATAGATGCAAACCTTAAGCGGAATTGGGATGGAGCTCCAATAGCCGCATAGACATTGCTTATAGTGATGTTGCTGTTTGCTGTCCATTTATGACCAGAAGCGAGTACCAATTTATCATATGGGTACAGCGTGGGATCTCCCCGCGCAATCTGTGAGCTGCCCCACTTAGTGTGAAGGTGTTGAAGCACTGATGAGACCTTCTTTCGTGAGCTAAGAGTGAGTTCCAAATATGGGTGAAAGCCGTCCTTACAAAGTAACAAAAATAAAGCTGAAAAATATTCACCAGAATGTATGTATACTTAGCCCATGTCTTGTGGTCAGATCTTAGGCTTTACCTTTTCTAATCCTTCACGGGTATGAGCATCCAAAGGAAAGAGCTGCAACTTCATTTTTCCAGAAAGTCGAACCTCTTTGCCCGAATGGAGATCGAGGATAGGTACTTGTTGAGCTCCGTCTTTGGTATTTATCGACCTTTGTACTTGAGCAGATGGAGACTCTTCTGAACACTTAGAAGGGGACTTCTCCTCTCTTGTACAATTATGTTTTCCTAATAGATGAAAAAAATCCAATTACAATGCCAACAAATACTTGTTATAAGAACATAAAACGATATTGTATCTGATTATTGACAAGAAATCCTTGGTAAACAGCTGAGAAATAACTTAAATGATTCGATAAGTTTTTACCAGATTCATGGAATTTCTTAGTAGTTGTTTTCATACACTTCTTGGCTCTGGTGAATTTTCCTCTCGTTTTGATCTCCTTTGAGGACTCCGTTGCAGTTTCAGTCCTCTTTCTAGCCATTCTGAAAAAGAAAAAAGAAATCGGTATCAAAACTCAATAGCCAATCATCCTGTTCTCCATACTATTTCACAGAGGTTCGTAACAAAACCTCCGATTATACAGATTCAAACCCAAGTGCCTCTCGGATCTAGATTCATCCACAACCGAACGAAACTTAGTAACATGTTCAAATAAGCAGACATCAATCCAAATTTGTTAAGCAACACATAATTACAGTCAAATTATTCTGTCCTTGAGAATACTCATACTCCGTAGAAATTTGAAACAAAACCTCCGATTATCCAGGATCCAAACGAAGTTAAACGCGTTTCAAATCGCGACTACCAAGCGAAACTCGGAGATAACTAGATTCGAATTTGAGATAAACGAACACAGTTGTAGTCAAATCATTAAGTTCTTCAGAAGGATTTATGAATATTCAAAAAAACTCCAACTCAGGCTGATCGGAACCCTAAGAATCAAACCAACCTTCCAAACCTAACCGAACGAAAATCCTTAACATGAAAAATCAATCAGACATAATTGAATTCAAATCGGGACCAGAAATCACTGTGAGATTTACAATCTAGAGCAAAAATCTTAGGGTAGCATCTCCAATCAAGCAACAGATAAACGATCGGTGGAGAAAAGTCAAAATAAGCAGGATTGGCACAATTAAGAATCACCAACCTCGTCTGTTTTTGATAACCTCGTCTGTTATCGACTCCGAAACGCGAGATGAAGCTTACACGGATCTATCAGATGATGAAACAAATCTTTTGAGACGAGATCGACGAATCAGACGAAAATCTCCAGAGAGCAGAGAGTGAAATAGCAAGGCGGGAATATTTTGGATGGAAATAAAATTCTCCCTCCATTGGCTTTTCCATATACGTACCGTCGTTTTTCAAAACTTTCTCTCAGGGGTAAAACCGACACTCAGCAGAAATTTGCGGTTGGTTTGTATATGGGCTTACAAGCGTGGCCCATTAGTTATATCTTAGTCCACCACTTTTGTCAGGGTAAAAAGTTAATTTTTTTGGGTTTATGATGCAAAAACCTCCCAACTAAAGATGAATCGCGTAAAAATCTTTCAACTATAAATGTAACGTAAAAACCCTTCAAGTAATTGTCCGTTAATGAATTAACTCCTCTGTCTACTGTACCGTTAAAACGTAACGGACACTGTTAAATCAAAATGCATCGTTTTGATTTTGTCAAAAAAATGACGGGTTTTTAGTACCAAAACCCCTCAAGTAAAGATGGATCGAGTGTAAACCCCTCAAGTAAAGATGGATCGAGCTTAAACCCCTCAAGTAATTGTCCGTTAATGGATAAACCCCTCCGTCTACAGTAACGTTTAAACGTAGGGGTTACAGATAACAAAAGATAATTGAAATATATAGGAAATTATATAAATATCTTTAAAAATTATTGAAAAAAATATGGAAACTATTTATTTTCGAAGAACCGAAACCGAACCAAAACCCGAATGGGTATCCGAAATACAATTATATACCCAATAATTTAGTGTTCATATTTTTTTCAATAATTTTTAAAGATATTTATATAATTTCTTATATATTTCAATTATCTTTTGTTATCGGTAACCCCTACGTTTAAACGTTACTGTAGACGGAGTGATTTATCCATTAACGGACAATTACTTGAGGGGTTTAAGCTCGATCCATCGTTACTTGAGGGGTTTACACTCGATCCATTTTTACTTGAGGGGTTTTGGTACTAAAAACCCGTCATTTTTTGACAAAATCAAAACGATGCGTTTTGATTTAACAGTGTCCGTTACGTTTTAACGGTACAGTAGACAGAGGGGTTAATTCATTAACGGACAATTACTTGAAGGGTTTTTACGTTACATTTATAGTTGAAGAGTTTTTACCCGATTCATCTTTAGTTGGGGGGTTTTGCATCATAAACCCATATATCTTATAACAAGCATTTTCTTACAGCTTCAACATCTCTCAAATTAAACTACGGGATGTTATTGTGGACCAAAATGCACAAATCAGTAGGATATAATATTGTTAAAGCTAATTTAGACAGAACCGATTAAGAATATTTATTTTATTTGACTAGTTCGCTGCTTAAAACATATCAGGAATGAATTCTAAAAAACATCAGAATTTATCATTAACCTATTTTTATGACCTTGTTAGTATTAAACCGAAAATTGGTTAATCCATAACAGCATTTTCTAACTATTATAAATTTTTATGTTTCCAAAATTAAAGTAGATTGTTAGCTTCTAAAGGATTCCATAAGTTATGATTAATAAATAAAATATTATGTTTTTCTAGACACATCAAAAGCTGCTTCACACTTTGACGTACTAGTATCTCTAACTCATTTCTATTTTTGATTCTAAACTCTATTTTAGAGGAAAATGTGCTTCAACCCACCTTTATTTCTTACTCTAATATAGAGGAATGCTATTTTTCTCTATATTTAGAGAAATTCTATTTTTTACTCTATAATAGAGTTGAAATTTTTTATTTATAGAATAGTCCCTTAAATTATAAATCTTTTATTTATGACTGAAACAAACAATCATTTTTATAAATAAAATTAGTTGTGCATGTTTGATCATGTTAATAAAATAACGTTAATTTGATATTACCCATGTGACTAGTCTCCACGATAATAATTAACAACAAAAGTTAACAAACATAATTTAACATATGTTAGACATCAAAGAAAATACCAAATTTTGATATAAAATTATACTTTTATTCATTTTGACACAGCAAAGACTAGTGACTTAATACTCCGGTAAATTGATTCCAGATCCACCAAGATCATTAAAGTATTGTCCAAACTCCAAACGAAGTAGATGGAGGAGAAGTTTGTTGATCTTGTTGTTAACCACCCCGCTTTTGTTAATATAATAAATGTTTAATTTAAATAATATCATAATTTATGAAAGTTTTGTAAATAATAAAATAAGTGGGGTTGAATTGTAAATGTAAAAATAAAAGATATTAGTAATAAAATAGAAATATAATATATTTAGAATATTCATTTTTTAGAGTCAAAAATAGATGAATATATTGGATAGAAACCCACATCTATTTTAGAATCAAAAATAAAAGATTACCGAAGGTCTGAGAATAAAAATAAAGGGTTAAAAGAAAGAAAAAAATGGAAGACATTGCAAAGTCATACATGAGTTTCTTTCGCCATAATGTAAGGGGGTGTTATTGAATATTGTGTTTTAATGGAATTAGATGTATTTTAAATTTAAAGCGAAATCCAGTGTTATTCAATTGTGTATTTGTTAAAAGTACATTAAAATCCACCGTTATTGGATTAAGTATTTGTTTGATGAAATCTAAAATACAACAGAAACAATTGTTATTCAAAATACACTTGATTTTAGAGGATTCTAGTTAGAATGGATTTTAAGGTGTTTTTTTCCCTAAAACGTGAGTAGAGTAAATACGAGCCTTTTGGCTCTTGTTTTGATGTATTTCATATTAAAAAAAAAAACAAATACTCCGATATGTGAACCCTTCAAACTTCATTGATTGTATTGAGGCTATTGAAACATTGCAGTCTCTAAAACTTTTGTGGGTGGGTATAGCTGAATTTGATTCCTGTTTACATCCCCATCGGTCTTATTATTTTTTAGCTTTCGTTGATTACACACACATGTCGAGGATTCGGTCTTGCATCTATGAATCTATGAATGGCATGATGAGTGTGTCTAATTCTTTTTTTTTGCAGATGATAACGAGTTTGAGGATGTCAACATTGCACAGCCATAAACCGGTTACAAAAAAAAAAAAAAAACATTGCACAGTTCACCGACTTTTTAATGTCATGAAGAACTTTACTGGTTGTATCAGGAAAAACCTTTGCTGCAACAGGAGAAGTATTGATTCAAACACAAGGAAGAGTCTTTAAACGCATGAAGGCTTTGCTGCAACAGGAGAACATTTCTCGCCATTTGTTTTCGATTATCCGAAGGCTAATGTTGGGGATTTTGTTTTCGGTTTGGGATTAAAATTTATGTAAAAGATTCTGATTTGAATCTCTTTTAATTCCCCTGGGTTTGGGATTAAATTGATTTTGATTTCGATTTAGTTTTTTTCTTTAAATTTAAACTCCTCAAAACGACGTCGTTTTGACGATCTGTTCCAACGAGGATTCACACGTGGCATCTGACTCATCACCGTTAACAATTTAACGTATTTGACTAACGGAGTTCGGGTCAAAATTGGTTTCGGCCCAAAAAAATTAGTACGTGTATGAAAATTCAAATTTTTAATGGTTCGGGTACGGATTCGCACACCAAAATTGTCCGGGTACGAATCGGTACCATTTATCTGCGTTGATGTATGAAGCAGCCGTTTTCCCTACTTTTTGTAACAAATGTTTGACTATAACAAAAATTTAAAATTTAAAGTTATAAAATTTAAATTCTTTTAAAATTTCTATTTTTGTTAAGGATATTTTTATAGTAGATTTTTTATTTCCTAAAACTTTTTCTTATTTTCTTAGAGACGGTTAATAAGAAGNTGGATAGAAACCCACATCTATTTTAGAATCAAAAATAAAAGATTACCGAAGGTCTGAGAATAAAAATAAAGGGTTAAAAGAAAGAAAAAAATGGAAGACATTGCAAAGTCATACATGAGTTTCTTTCGCCATAATGTAAGTTTTAGACACTTTTCTGTCTTCTCTCTTTCAACTCGATTGTCAAATATCAATACGACGTCATTTTCAAAAATCATCTTCATCATCATACCCATGGCTTTTGTTTTTTGTTGTTATACGATTTATTTAACAGGAAAGTTCCCAAAAAAAAACGATACTTGGTTGCAATTCAATTTAAGACTTCAATGACCAATCATAGTTTCTTTTGCCGACCAATCATAGTCTAACTGTATATCAAATTCAGTCTGGAAACAAGTAAATAGATAGGACAGAAGCTCAAGAGCCTCTGATCTATGGTCATCATTTTGACAGAATTTGTAGGAAACAGTTGCCACTTGTTTTAAGAAAACATAGAGAGGATTATATAAAATACAATAAGAGGGTTTTATTAAATAATTCAATACTAAATTCATTTATCGAACAAAACGTTTTAAAAATATATCCTAATTTAAAATAAAATATTAAAACTGTTTTCAACAAAAACGATGATTTAAAAAAAATTAAAACAATTGCAATGAAAAAATGTAGCCAACGATGTCATCTAAAAAAGAACCATTGCTGGAGACAATCTTCCAGGTGAGGCGATGCCGAATGAAGTCAGTTTTAAGTTAATTAACCGATCATAAGATTACGTTAACTAATACATTTAAAAGACCAAAATTTATGATCCAACATATTTCATTACTTTCACCATCTAATACGGAATCCACTCTGTTTTTTTTGTTATTAAAATTTAAATATGATGTAATAGCATATGTCAAAAACAGTTAACTTTGATATAAAACATGTATTTTAATACTATCCCAGCAAAGTTTGTATTTATGAATCTATGATAATATCGCCTGATATCCAACTGAAACTTACCATGAAAAGAGAAACAGTTCACATGAAAATCATCGAATAACGACAATAAAAGCACCCTCATCGGTAGTGTCTCGAGGGTGTCTCAAAATTAAAAAAAATATATACATATAGAAAAGTAAGAGAGAGGGAGAGAAAAGTGAGACACCGTGTCTCGTGTGAGACACTCCCAAAAAAAATTGAGACACCCTCACGCTGACGTGTCGCGTTAAGATTTGTCCAATTTGGAGAAAGATAAAAATGGTTGCGTTCACACTATATTTGTTTTTTTAGACACTCCTCAGAGGTTTTCACCGTTGCAGAGAAACTTAACGGAGCTAGAAAACACAGTTTTTATTATAATAATAATAAAAGAAAAATATAGAAGAAACTCACAAGAAAAGTAGTATTTTTGGATCTTTAACCAAACGGAACCTCTGTCTTTATTTTTCGTTTGTCCCCTCTTTGTCCTCTTGTCGATAAGAAAATTGGTCACGCCTTTGTAGTTGCACACTTCTCCTTTCATTCTCTCCACTCTTTACCAGTTTTCCAATTTATATATTTTTTCCTTATTTTCCATTTTCCGAACAAATCAATGTTCGTATGATGACAAATAACATTTTTTTTCTTTCTAATACTTAAGGTTTTATTACAACTTCGTTCGTGAGAAATATGAACCAACAAATATTATTCGATAAATCCTAAAATATTTTATATTATAGCAAATTAGATTCAATAACACCAAACTAAGCTGCAAAGTGTAAACACTGTTGTTACAAAAAAGAGTGTAAACACTGTTTTTTTACTAGTTATAAGAGACAATTTATTTTGTGATAGAAAATATTAATTTGAGTTTTAAATTTCTATTTTTAATAACAACTTTTCATAATGCATATGAATCCTACTGAACTATTATTTATTAAATATGTTTTTCATTTTTAATAGTTTAAAAAATGCATTTATCAACTCATGTGGTTACATGATGATTTTATGTAAATAAAAAATAAGTCACTAAATGTTGTAAAATGGTAATTTAATTTTTATACTTTGATGTTGTAATTGCGTCCCTATCGAACATCACCGGAAAAGTAGAGGTATAAACTACTTAATTACATAATAGCAAAAAATAGAAAAGAAAAAAAAACATTTTCTAATAAATATTACAGGCAAAAAACTTTTTTTTTTTTATAAAAAAACAGACTTATAGACATGTATTACGTTTTTGGTTAAAGATGTATTTCTTTACACAAACTTAAAAAACAAAAACAAAATCTTAACATTGAAAGACGTTATTGTTACCAAAAAAAAAAAAAAAAAACATTGAAACACGTTGTGAAGCTAGCAAATATTCCACGGGTGTTACATAGCCACGAAACTTAGGGGTAGATGGTAGATCCACATTATTAAGCCACGTTATAAATAAATACATTAATTTAACAAAGAAAGTAATTCAAATTACACCTTAATTTATTCCTCCCATAGATCCAGTTTTAGTTCTGCGTTGTGCCTCACACTACCCCTCCAATGTGTAATATTTAATCAATAATGAATAAATAAATTGAGTCAATTAAGACCGTAAGAAAGTTACTAAACGAGGCCGTAAGATCCAATTTTCTATCTCTACAAAACAAAATCTGCAACCATTTTTCTTTTTACAACAATCTATAACCATTATTATTAAATTAAATGTTTTCGAAGAAGCATGCAAGTGCAATTTTATCTTCTATTTATATTATTAATATTTCTTTTCAAGTTTCTTGATTTATCATATCTCCCAAAAATCAAATGATTTATGAAACAAAAAATACATGATATAGAAATATCATTTTTATTGCATCAGAAATAAGATTTTTCAGAATATTTGAAATGAGAACAAATGATAAACCTAGTCAATAAAATTAAATCAAAAATGTATTTATCTAATTATGTACACATTATCTAGGTATAGGTATAAGCAAGATAACTGAAAAAGAAAGGAAATACACAAACTGATAAGGAGTATATTTTTGTGGCAACTACATTTTTTTCATAGAAAAAGAGATCATATAAATAATTACAGCATGGAGTGCCATCATACCTACTAAATACCTTAAATTGGGCAGAACTAAACTCTCAATGACGGATTTTAAGAAGAGAGCCAGTGAGTAACTTTGAGTTTTAACTTAGGCTTCGAATGGTGACAGCGGTTTGAGCGGTGCGGGATAAACGGTTTAAGAGGTGGGATGCGGTTTTAGTGCGGTGCGGTTGGAAGAAACGCATAATGCGGAACAAGTGCGGTTACTGCGAAACAAGCGGTGCGGAACAATATATAAATAGTGAAAACAACAACATGCGGTACAGTCCAAATGTGTGAATGGTGAAAATGTAAAAGGCGGTGCGGAATATATATTTTAGATAAATATTTTATATAAAAAAAAAAATAATGATATTTATATGAT
>PKMM01050542.1:162013-179658 GCA_002933915.1 Eutrema heterophyllum | reverse complement strand
ATATATATATATATATAAAAGAGATGAAGCCCATCTAAGTAGGGCCCATTAAGGTAATTATCGTCAAGTGGGTCCCATACATTTCTGTGAGAATAGATGTAATCGGGCTGACCGTCATCGATAGGAAAGCGTTAAAATGGCGAATTTAACCAATTCCGTAAGTATTTTCTTAATTAAAAATATTTGTGGAATAAAAAGTAAAACAAAAATTTATGTTTTTGTTTTCAAAACAAACAAAACAATATTCATTAAGCACTAAAGTAAATTTCAAATGAATTATTTGTGAAATAGTTGAATTAAATAAACTTTCTCTATTATTTGATTATATAATTCATAATTTTTTGATTTTTAAAATAACTAATAATAGTTTTTTTTTGTTAACTACAAATAATTATGTAATGAATGAAATTGCATCTATGATTTGGGTTTTACAACATCTTTAAAATTTTATATATTATGAATGTATTGAAAAATAAAAACAGAATAATTACAATGAAAATTTAAATATATTTTTCTAATAATATTTAAATTGTGTCACATTTTCTAATTATTAGCCTAATTATTAATATAGTTGTAGTTTTTATGGTATATTAAATAATATTTATAATATAGTAAAAATTATTTCAAATAATTTATTTATTTCAGATAATTTATATTACGATATTCAGCAAGTCATCTGATCGCACCAAAATTTCATTCCATAATTTTTTATTTTGCAGATTTTAAATCATTCTGCAACTTAATTATATTTTCTGTTATTCTATGATTACGCAATATTATCAATAGAGCCATCATATTTTCTTATTTTTTGTGACATATTATTTGAAGTTATTGCATTTTTATATTTCGGTCGCCGTATATAAATTATATATATATATATATAACTTGTAATAGCGTAAATTTTATGATCATGGGTAAAGTTTTTTTTAATCGAATATAGAAAAGCTTTAAAATGTACAAAATGGATTCAATGTGAACATTATTAAAATTGGGTTAAATTTATATACTACTGAATCTATACATCTTCGACCAAGTTTTAAACTACTCATGAATTAAGTATAGTGTTTTAAATGTGTTTAGTGAAATTCCAAATTTCTACTAAGCGCATTTTATAACTAGTGTCAGTAAATAACTAAACTTTACCATAAAAAGAAAGAAAAAAATATTACGATGCATTTGTAAGTAGTACAAGTAGTAACAAAAAAAAAAAGAGGCATTTGTCAGTTAAAAAAAAAAAAAAAAAAAAAAAAGAAGAAGAAGAAGAAAGGCTTTTGTTGTGTGGTAAATAACTCCTGAAGAGCAGCTGAAATGACTTATATACCCTCGTTTCGGTCCCACGGATTGCCAGCAATAATAATACAAGGGCATTTTCGTAATTGCGATTTAGGAAGAGCAATTTTGTCACTAGATTTACTGTTAGATACAGATACGGTTTCCTACGTTAGATTTACCGAAGAAGAAGAAAAGAGCAGCAACTCAGCATTTGTTCACCAGGTTATATCGTGACCGTTGAAATGACATCAATGGCTGGGATTGGTTTCAGACCGTTGGGGTCCATCTAGTACAGTGTACTACACTGCAAATACCAACGTCTGTGTTAGTCACACTTTAGATAGACACACTCTCCACCAATCACACTCAGCCCCATGAGCGCGTGTAACACACGCCTTGGTAGCAGCTCGGTGCATGAAACGACGCCGTCTTCGTTAACGCGTGTGTCTAACGCGCTTATAGAGAGCGTGGTTATTTTGTCACACGAACGCTTAATCAGTGTTGGGAGGACAGTTTCGTCCCTTTGGAAGTTAGAATCATTGCTCTCTTGGCGTTTTGCTTAATTATGATGACATTATAGAATACAATGTTCTATTATCAGATATATACGGAATAAATACATCACTAAACACACTTTTCTTTTCATTTTGTACAAAAAGTTACTTGTACCAATATAGTATTATTATATCACGTCGTTTTTTTCTTCCTTTCACTGTACTTATACAAACCTTCCAAAAAAAGAGTTACATTTGCAATAGAGAATGACAAACCTTTTTTTTAGAATGACAAACAAATTGTCATTCTCCATAATTTTATTTAAGTGGCATCCTAAGAGTGGTTGGAAACTTGAAACCAATGACCAGTTTTCATACGACATTTTCTCTAAGATATGATAACTAAAGCGACAGTAACATATCTTGAAATTACTTTATGATTACGGCTCAGGTTTCTATTGTCTCGAATTGTCTTGTCGATTTCACAAAAAAAAAGTACGAGATAAGCGAGTATACAGTAATGACACTGAGTATCGGTAAAGTTTTGTATTTACCATACAAAGAATATCATTTTCATATACCCGAGTGATTTTATAGACTAGAAAGAATATGGTTGTCTTATTTGTTATATAATCATGTATACTATTATATAACAAGAGATAAATAAAGGAGATAAATAAATAAATAGAAAAGGCTTAAGAAAGTTTGGTCTATCCGTCTAATGTAAGCGCCAGAGAAAAAGAAAGCGGTCTAAAAGTAAAAGGAAGAAAGATTAATTAGTGAGAAGAATTAGCAAAGACTAATACTAATAATAATAGTCCCCTGTAGTTATAACAAAATTAATAATTTTTAAAAAGGAGATGGAATCTGCCATTAATTGACACTCATGTCCCAATCGTCGCTCACACGTACGCTCGCTTTTTTTTCTTTCTCTTTTGTAAAAAGCTAGAGAGACAATCTCTCCTTCACTTTTTTTTTGTTTGTTCAGACGCAAGTGCGAGTGAACAAGAGACGAGTGTTAATGTGAATGTTTGTGGTTGGTGTGAAATTCATGTCAAAACTATTAATATAATTACCTTAACATTAAAGTAAATTTTAACGTTTTCTAACTATCACATTCAATGCCTCAAATCTTGTTGTATATAAGTATCAATAAAAAATTCTTATGATATGTTCCATTTTTACAGAAATACTTAATAACCATTAGTCCATTAATGTGGAATTAGGTAGTTGCTGGCATCTTATATCGGTACAATATAAAAAAGTTTGCATATTGAGTGATAATGAGTGCATACGATACGACAAATAAGTTTCCAATCAAGATTCGAACCAAGTCAGACCCAAAAGACATGAATTGTCTTCAAAAATCGGCAAATGAAAATTTAAAATCGAACTCAAATTAAAACCGCATCAAGATAGAAAGAATAAAAAAAATATGAAACCAAGACCAAACCAAAATTCAGATTAGACTTGTATTTAAATTGTATTTGAGAAAAGATAGATGGTTGAGGTAAAATATATATACGAATATTTGAATGAAGTTTAAGATGAGATTAAAAAAGGTACGTAGGATATAGCTTGTGAAAGACTTGATCCCATTCCCTAATCTCACGTTAATTAAACACCTCTCATGTACAGACAAATACCTCATCTCTTTAACTTAATTAAATAAACCTTTGTGATTAAGGATTTTGTGATACCATTATTATTTTTATTTTTTTTGTATCCTCTTGAATTAATTAATTTTTTAACACATACAATAATTAAAAGTAGTATTATTTGTTTGTATCTGTTATCGAAATTGATATTAATTTTATTAAAAAATAATAATAATCAGAAGAAGAGGTAACATGGCATGTGAGTGCACAGCTGTGACCACTCTTCCTTCACCATTTGATAAATACCTTCTTCCATCTTCCTTCTTCTGTCTTTTGACTCTCTTCTCTCTCTTCACCTTTTCTAAATCTCTCTCTAGAGCTTCCACTTCCTCTGTAATGGTGGAACCAAAACCCTAGATTCCCCCTTTCATCTTCTGTGCTTCCACATCTCTCTCAAAAACTGTGAGAATGAAGACTTTTTCAAGCTTCTTCCTCTCTGTAACGACTCTTTTCTTCTTCTCTCTGTCCCTTCAAGCTTCACCATCTCAGTCTTTGTACAGAGAAATCCATCAGCTTATAAGCTTTAAAAACGTTCTTCCTGACAAAAATCTTCTCCAAGACTGGTCTCCCAACAGAAACCCGTGTACCTTCGATGGCGTGACTTGCAGAGACGACAAGGTTTCTTCGATTGATCTCAGTTCCAAGCCTCTCAACGTCGGATTCAGTGCCGTAGCTTCCTCTCTCATGTCACTCGCCGGATTAGAGTCTCTGTTTCTCTCAAACTCTCACATCAATGGCTCCATTTCTGGTTTCAAGTGCTCTGCTTCTCTCACCAGCTTGGATCTATCGAGGAACTCTATTTCGGGTCCTGTATCGAGTTTGTCGAGCCTTGGTTCTTGCATCGGACTGAAATTTCTTAACGTCTCCTCGAATACCCTCGATTTTCCCGGGAAAATTTCAGGTGGGTTGAAGCTTAGTAGCTTGGAAGTTCTGGATCTCTCCACGAATTCGCTCTCCGGTGCTAACGTCGTCGGTTGGGTTCTCTCCGATGGCTGTGGAGAGTTGAAGCACTTGGCGATTAGCGGAAACAAAATCAGTGGAGACGTGGATGTTTCCCATTGCGCGAATCTCGAGTTTCTCGATGTTTCATCGAACAATTTCTCCACCGGGATTCCATCTCTCGGAGATTGCTCGGCTCTGCAACATCTCGACATCTCTGGGAACAAATTATCCGGCGATTTCTCCCGTGCTATCTCCTCTTGCACACAGCTCAAGTCGTTGAACATCTCCGGCAACCAATTCGTCGGACTCATCCCTTCACTGCCGCTCAAAAGTCTCCAGTACCTCTCTCTCGCCGAAAACAAATTCACCGGCGAGATCCCGGAGCTTCTCTCCGGCGCGTGTGATACTCTCTCTGGACTCGATCTCTCCGGAAACGACTTTTACGGTACGGTTCCTCCTTTCCTCGGCACTTGTTCCCTTCTGGAATCACTCGTGTTGTCGAGTAATAACTTCTCCGGCGAGTTACCGATGGATACGTTACTGAAGATGAGAGGACTCAGGGTACTCGATCTGTCTTTCAACGAGTTTTCCGGCGAATTACCGGAATCTCTGACAAATCTCTCCGCTTCGCTGCTAACGCTAGATCTCAGCTCCAACAATTTTTCCGGTCCGATTCTCCCAAATTTCTGCCGAAACCCTAAAAACACTCTCCAGGAGCTTTACCTTCAGAACAACGGCTTCACCGGGAAGATTCCGCCGACTTTAAGCAACTGTTCCGAGCTCCTTTCGCTTCACCTGAGCTTCAATTACCTCTCCGGGACAATCCCGTCGAGCTTAGGCTCCCTATCGAAGCTTCGAGATCTGAAGCTATGGCTGAATATGCTTGAAGGAGAGATCCCTCAAGAGCTGATGTATGTCAAGACCTTAGAGACTCTGATTCTCGACTTCAACGACTTAACCGGTGAAATTCCATCCGGTTTAAGCAACTGTACCAATCTAAACTGGATTTCTCTGTCGAATAACCGGTTAACCGGTCAGATTCCCAGCTGGATCGGCCGTTTAGAGAATCTCGCCATCCTCAAGCTAAGCAACAATTCTTTTTACGGAAACATTCCGGCTGAGCTCGGCGACTGCAGAAGCTTAATCTGGCTCGATCTCAACACCAATTTCTTCAACGGAACGATTCCGCCGGAAATGTTCAAGCAATCCGGGAAAATCGCCGCGAATTTCATCGCCGGTAAGAGGTACGTTTACATAAAAAACGATGGGATGAAGAAACAGTGCCACGGAGCTGGTAATTTGCTCGAATTTCAAGGAATCAGACCGGAGCAACTTAACCGGGTTTCCACGAGGAACCCATGTAATTTCACCAGAGTCTATGGAGGTCACACTTCGCCGACGTTTGATAACAACGGCTCGATGATGTTCCTCGACATGTCTTATAACATGTTGTCTGGATACATACCGAAGGAGATTGGGTCGATGCCGTATCTGTTTATCCTCAATTTGGGTCATAACTTTCTCTCTGGTTCGATCCCTGACGAGGTGGGTGATCTGAGAGGGTTAAACATTCTCGACCTTTCAAGCAATAAGCTCGACGGGAGGATCCCTCCGGCGATGTCAGCGCTTACTATGCTTACGGAAATCGATTTGTCGAACAATTTGTTATCTGGCCCGATTCCTGAGATGGGTCAGTTCGAGACTTTTCCGGCGGCTAAGTTCTTAAACAATCCTGGTCTCTGTGGTTATCCGCTTCCGCGGTGTGATCCCGCAAACGCAGACAGGTCTGCTCATCGTTCGAGATCTCACGGAAGGAAACCGGCGTCTCTTGCGGGTAGCGTGGCGATGGGATTGTTGTTCTCTTTTGTATGTATATTTGGGCTGATCCTTGTTGGTAGAGAGATCAGGAAGAGACGGAGAAAGAAAGAGGCGGCATTGGAGATGTATGCGGAAGGGCATGGAAACTCCGGCGATAGAACTGCTAACAACACGAATTGGAAGCTGACTGGTGCAAAAGAAGCCTTGAGTATCAGTCTTGCAGCTTTCGAGAAGCCATTGCGGAAACTCACTTTTGCGGATCTTCTTGAGGCCACAAATGGATTCCACAACGATAGTATGATTGGATCTGGTGGGTTCGGAGATGTTTACAAAGCGATTTTGAAAGATGGAAGCGCAGTGGCTATCAAGAAACTGATCCACGTTAGTGGTCAAGGCGATAGAGAGTTCACGGCGGAGATGGAAACGATTGGGAAGATCAAACACCGAAACCTTGTTCCGCTTCTCGGTTACTGCAAAGTCGGAGAAGAGCGGCTTCTTGTGTACGAGTTCATGAAGTACGGGAGTTTGGAAGATGTATTACACGACCCGAAGAAAGCTGGCGTGAAACTAAACTGGTCCATGCGACGGAAAATCGCGATTGGATCGGCTAGAGGTCTCGCCTTTCTACACCACAACTGCATTCCGCATATCATTCACAGAGACATGAAGTCCAGCAATGTGTTGCTTGACGAAAACTTGGAAGCTCGGGTTTCTGATTTCGGCATGGCGCGGCTGATGAGCGCAATGGACACGCATTTAAGCGTCAGTACATTAGCCGGTACACCGGGTTACGTTCCTCCTGAGTATTACCAAAGTTTCAGGTGTTCAACTAGAGGAGACGTTTATAGTTATGGCGTTGTCTTACTCGAGCTACTTACGGGTAAACGGCCAACCGATTCGCCAGATTTTGGAGATAATAACCTTGTTGGATGGGTGAAACAGCATGCAAAACTACGGATTAGCGACGTGTTCGATCCCGAGCTTATGAAGGAAGATCCAGCACTAGAGATCGAACTTTTACAGCATTTAAAAGTTGCGGTTGCGTGTTTGGATGATCGGGCTTGGAGGCGACCGACTATGATACAAGTCATGGCGATGTTTAAGGAGATACAGGCCGGGTCGGGGCTAGATTCGCAGTCGACAATCGGATCAATAGAGGATGGAGGATTCAGTACAATAGAGATGGTTGATATGAGTATTAAAGAAGTTCCTGAAGGAAAATTATGAAAGTTAGAAACAGAGCCAAAGCAGATTCTTTGAACATCAATCATCTTAAGGGTCAGTCCAATTTTCCTTCGGTCTATTTTTTTGTATTTCTACTGTATTCTAAATGTACGTATTTATGTTATTTTTACATAAGACGGATGTTCTTTTTTTTTTATTGTGGGGATGGAGAAGAGAAAAGAGTAATAACTATGTTAAAAATATGTAAATATACAGTTTTTCTTTTTGAAATTTGTAATGTTTGCGTATTTAGTTCTATGAAATTTTTTCTATTTTGCTGACGAATTAATTTTTCCTCCGAATTCCTGAAGTAAATTTAATACCAAAATGAATCATGAAAAAAAAAACTAAAAGCCATTAAATTTCGACCCATCATGTTCACGTAAATGCACGTGACCTATTATTTCATTATTGTCGGATTTAATTTGGGGAATTCGCGGTGCACGGGAACGGGAAAGTAAGAATAGATGAGACTTAATTTTGGTTTTTTTTTTTTAGTGAGTGTAATATTTTCGTAACAAATGTGGTCCCATTTGACATATGTGGTTAATAAAACGTTTTTCGTTTATTTTTTGTCTTTATATACTATAGGTGAATTGATCCGTTGGGCCATATTTACATCCAACGTTTTTCGTTTATTTTTTGTCTTTATAAACTCGAGTGACATTAGACGTATAAATACGTTGAAAATGATAGGGTGATCGATAGATTTTTTTAAATTTACACTTTCTGCTAATAAATAAGGGATTGGTATATAACATGGAGAAATGGACCTTCGCCTGAAATTAAAAACGAAGTCTGGGTTTCATGTTTCTGTGACACTGCACCAACATTAGCACAACAAGTCTTACACTAGGAACGTGCGCCTCACGTGCTCTTCTCTTTCTCTCTCCAGCTACGTGGACTGTCTTCACTCCCCTCGCTCTTCGGAGTTCGTGTTCCTTTGCTTTTAATTATTTCTTTTTCTTTTCTCACTACTACCCAAACCTAAAACAAATCATGAGTTTAGACTTTTTTAGACTTTTAATGGAGCTTAAAGAAAGGTTTATCCGGGTAATATGTAGCTTTGTACGCATCATAAGAACATGCAGCGTTAATATATGATTTTCACGTTTGGCAGAGAAATTTATCAGATGTGAAGTAGTAATGGTGAAAAAGCCAGTTTTCGGTTTGATGTGTGGACACCTTTAGATCCTCTAATCAAGTACATCGGCGACAATGGCCCGAGTGCAATGCGTATTCATTTGGCAAGCTCTGTCTACGAGGCATGTAATGGCTCAAGATGGAATCTGCCTTCGCCAAGATCAGATAGAGAGCTTAATTTGCATGCACATCTTACTACTGTAAGTCACTCTAGACCAACACTCTCTGCGGACTCTTATGGTTGGTTTGTGGAAGGTGTAAAATGAAGATGATTCTCCTCTTCAAAAACGTGGGAAATGCTAAGACCTAGGGAGGCAAGTCAAACGTGGGCAAAATCAATTTGGTTTAAGGGTGCTACGCCAAAGCATGCTTTCATGATGTGGATCTCTCATCTTGACAGGCTTCCGACGTGAGACAAGTTATCTTCTTGGGGAATGTCGATTCCGAAAACATGCATTCTTTGTCAACTACATGATGAAACTAGGGAGCACCTTTTGTTGAACTGTGATTTTAGCATGGGTATTTGGGCTTTAGTGCAGCGAAGGCTAGGTCTTTATCAGGCTGTCTTCACCTCTTGGGCCTCTCTCACGGCTTGGACAAACACGTGATCATCATCTTCTCCAACTACACTTCGCAGACTAGCGGCTCAAGCTGTAGTGTATTCGATTTGGCGACAGCGAAACAACCTTCTTTACAACTCGAAGACTGTTCCACCGGCATTGATCTTCAAGGACATTTACCGCACAGTTCAAAACTCCATCTCCGCCAGGCGTCATAGGCGTCGATTTAAGGATCTAATGCCTCTTTGGCTGATCTGAAGGAAATTTTCTCTTCTCTTTCTAAGCATTTGTTTCCTTGTTTTTTTATTTCTTTTTTTGCCAAAGAAACAATTTTATAGGTTAATAGTTTGTAACACCTCGTTTTCATTCAAGTAAAGATATTTACAGTTTAGCCAAAAAAAAAAAAAAATATATATATATATATGATTTTCACAATACAATAATATATAGAAAGATATTTTACATAACATTGGATTGTTTATGCATGATTTAGTCATCAAATGTCTCAAATAACACACAACATAAAAAAATGTCTCAAATACTGTAGTCTAATAATCCCAAAAAAAAACATTAGCTTTTTGTATCCAAACAAATCAATCTTCCAGTCCATAGCAACTATAGATTTCACAAAATGTTAATCAGATAACTAAAAATTTTAAAGTGCTAAACTCTGTTTTGAAGCACAACAATCTCTATTTAAACAATTAAACGAACAAAAACTTGAGTAAAAGTTTAATATTATTAGTTAGTTTTTAAAACTTTTTATGCATTAGAGCTTCGATAGGTAACACCATTGAATCGGAGAAAAAACAAAAAGAGATACGAAATGAACAAAGAAATGGAAACAAAAACATAAATTATAGAAAACTGTCGGAGTGACAATTTTTTTAGTCATTAGCTAACTAGCGAATCACTTAATATCAGTCAAGATTTCGCATAAATGCGTGATTTGTAAAATCTTAAGATATTGCAGAATCATCTCATCATCCCGCGATTTCATAGCTTACAGATCGAAACCTAGATATTTATAATTTGTGTCTTTTTTTTTTGACTAAATATAATCTGCGTCTTTCTCGGAAGCTATACTTGACAAGTGCATCAATCAATATAACTACAAACCGTCTTAAAATATCGTATTTTAATATTAGCTACGAATAATATAGTACATGCTTCTAATATAAATATAAGTTACACATGTATTTCCAGGAAACATTAAAAAAAATGTTTGAAAAAAAACAACGGAACTCATCATCCATTGATACATATACATACATACCTACCTACAGGCTTCATGTATAATTGTATTTATACAGACAACACACTGACATACGCGCGCGTGTATATATTGAGTAAACACACGCGCTTAAACTAATGAAATTGTGGAGAAGAGAGAGGGAGAGAGATGAGTAGTTATCAAGCGTGAACACGCGCGACGGTGCTGGGTATGGAGCACGTGGGCCACCGTGCATGCAAGCTGTTCTTGTCGGAAACTTCCCCTAGCAACGTCTCCCTCCGCCGTGGGCCGCCGTCCCTATCCTGTCTCCGCCGAATTGACCTCTTCCTCTCTCTCTCTCACTCCCACGTGTGTTTCCTTCTCATCCATACAATTTTCTTAATTAAATTATTATCTTCCTAATAGATATTCTTAATACATTTTGTTTTTCATATGCCTACGAATCTTTTTATATATTGTGTTGACAACTTGTCAATAATACTATTAGTGACGCAAAATTATTGGGTACGTACGTGGGTTTCATTGCTGTTTGTCTGATATCAAGAAATCAAGACACATATAATTAAGCACAATGCAAAAAGCCACTACCCAACAAAATTATGAGTGGTAACCTTGCAAATGATAAAATTACAGGAAATAGAAAAGTTAAAAGGTGAAATCGAAGGAAAAAAAATAGTAGACAGATAGTTGGTTTGCAAAACCGTAGAAGAATTTTGTTTCCTATCATACAGCTGGTAGAATTACTGAATACCTGAACATAAATCACGATTCAATATAATTTAAGCAATTAATAAAATGAATAGTTACAACATTATTCTATCATTTTACGATCGTTTTTCTATTGTATAAACCAATAATTCACGTTGAAACGTCGTTGTGTATCGGCATGTTAATTGTTAACTATGTACATATAAAAATACGGGTCAAGTGCAAGACGGGCCATGCATTTAGATATTTTTGTAACGTATATAAGGGGAGGATTGCGATGTGTACGTAATACACAAACAATATATACAGCTATGTATGGGATTGAGAATCTATAAATAAACTAATCGTAGTTTTGTTTTAACAAAAAAAATTTCGTAGTTTTGTTCATTCTCGAGGCTTCTATCTCACGTACAAACCCCCCGTACGTGCGAATCTTGTTCTCAACTAGTTCACAAATTTGAGGTTTCGACCAGTCTACACAATGCTACAAACAAACAAAAAAAATGAAAAAAAAATGTACGTAAACATTGAGACAAACCCATTTCCATGCGTGTGAGCTTCTGCCATATATATACAGCTAAGACTTCTGAAAACGACACTGATAGATAATTAAACGTCTCGTCGCGAAAAGAAAAAAACTATAATTTAACCAATTTTGTGAAATATTAACAATCCTGATTGTTTTTTTTTATCAATGACTAATAATGCGGCGTCCACAAAGTGGAGCTTCTTGTAACCGCCGGAGAGAGGACGGTATCGCCTTAGGTTTTCTAATCAGACACATTCTTTATTTTCCGGTTACCGGTTTGTTTTCGCCGGAGCTGAAACTTCCGGTTTCTTTTTCCTTTTTCCCATCGATTGTATTCACCTCTCCGTTTACCCAAAAAGGGGTTATTAATAAGAAACATTTACGCTCAAAGACACTTTTTGGAAGTAGAATTACACTCTAAGACATTTTCAAGAAAAATTACATTTAACACACTTACATTTAGCACATTTTTTATGTTTTTACTATATTACCCCTCACCATTATCTCTTATCTCTTTCATTTCTTTCTTGTTTAGTTTTTTCTGTTTCCTCTTTCTTCTTTTTTGTTTTTTTTTTTTTTTTTCACATTCTCTTGTTGATTTGACTTTAACAAAAGAGAGAGAGAGATAGATCTGGGCAAAATACCAAGAACCAAAAAACCGAACCAAATTAGAAAGTACCGAACTGAACCGAATAGTTATAAATACTAGAATGATTCTTTTTATATTTGTCAAAATTAAATAATTTTTACAAAATTTAACCAAATATTATTTAAGTTAAAGAATTTTGTTTAGTTTTTCGAGAATTGGTAATCTAACAATTATTTTTTCACAATCAAATTATATGTTTTTTCTCTATATTTTGATACCAATTTCACAGCCTTTTAATTAGATGTGAAAACTGGCGGGCATTGTAGTCATGATTTCTCCGTCGGATTTCAACGGAACTAAATCCGTCAGTTACAACTCATTGGAAATCAAATTTGGTCGGATTTCGTCGGAACATTCCAACGGACACTGGTCGTCGGAAAATAGTCGTAACTTTTCCGATTGATTTTCTGCCGGATTTTCCGACGGATTTCCGACAAACAGTTCCCGTCGGAGGGATTTTCGATGACTTTCCGATGGAGTTTTAGTTGGAATGCCCTGTCAGAAAGTTGTCGGATATCCGTCGGAAATTTTCCGACGTCTTTCTGGCAGACATTGTAGTTGGAATCCCCCGTCGGAAAGTCGTTAGATATCCGTCAGAAAAATTTATGAAGTCGTATTTATGCCCCGTTTGTGAATATATATCCATTTGGCTAAGCCTCTTGATCTCGGATTTAAACTCCAACAGAAGGGTAACGATAACCCGAACAAGAAAAGTCATGGCTCGGAAGTCGAACATTGTGGATATGATGCATGCGTATCCATGTAGCTGCGTACACGTGGACGATATTCGAGTGGATACGCATGCATATCCATGTAGTTGCGTACACGTGGACGATAGCGTGGTTACGCATACACATACATATAATTGCGTCCACGTGGACGATATGCGCGTGGATACGCACATGTCTATCCACATAAATGCGTCCAAATGGACGCTGCGTTGGATACGCATGCGTTCAACCAATGTGTTTGAACCACATGTTAGTAAAATATTGTGAAATGTGTATCAAAGTATAGAGAAAAAATAAACATAGTTTATAGTGCAAAAAATTGTGAAATTGTTTTTTTATGAGAAGAAATAAGCAAAACAAACTAATTGGGGTGTAAAAACCAATAATAATAAAAAAAAATTTGTGTTTTGAGAATAATGATAGAATGGTATTTCGGATATGACCCGTTTAGGACCCGAGAAAATTTTGGTTCGGTTCTAGTCTTGTCGGTTTCGGGTCGTTTTAGGATTTTGTGTGAAATCCGCTATAAAACCAAAAACAATATTTGTATCGGTTCGGGTAGGTTTTGAACCCGAATACCCCGAATTACCCGAGAAAACAAGACTTTCGGTTCGGTTTACGGAAGAATTGTACCCGAATAACCCGATTTACCCGACAAAACCCGAATTACCAGAAATAACAAAACTTTCGGTTTAGTTTATGGAAAAATTGTACCCGAATAATCCGATTTACCCTACAAAATCCGAATTACTCGACAAAATCCGAGTAAAATCTGAATTACTCGAAAAAACATATANTGATACGATTCGACTAAGGCTCGCTTGCTCTAGGTACGGTGAAGGTTGGATAGATCCTTGACTTCAAAGAATCCACGCCGAAAGATGTTAAGGCACGAGTAACCCTCGAGAATCCTTAAGCCCAATCGCCGATGAACGATTTGAAACGAGGTGGTGGGTTCGTTGAAAGGAGAAATCGAGGAAGAGGATGATAAGGCGTGGGGATTAACCCGAAGATCCTTATGCCCCAATTCTCAAGAAGATCGCTCACTCACGAACGGGTCGATGGCTGCGTCAAAGAGATGCAGAAAAAGCTCTCTGGTAAACCAAAATATTTCTAAGAATAACCTTCAAAGAAATAGAGAGAAAGAGTTTGAAAACTCAAAGAAATTATTTGATAAAAGATTGATTGTGTTACAATGAGAGGAGATGAGTTTATATAGGAGAAGAAGTGACATTAATCACTCTCCTAGGGAAAGACAAAGGTCTTGCATGTAAAAGACATGCAAAGACATGCAAAAATACTTAATTTAAATAAATAAATAAAAGAAAAAGTTCAAATTCGAAATTAAAGAGGGAAAAAATGTGGAGGGAACTCCTTGGCTTCGGTTTTGAATTTGAATTCTCGCCAAGTGATCCCGCGGAATTCTCTCGGGGTCGAACCGTTAGCGGTGTAAGCCGGTTGCCTCGTTAAAACCTCTTTACGGAAAACCCATTTGGGACAAAACCGTAAACAGGAAAAAGAGTACAACACAACTCACACAACGGTCGGCCGTCAAGGTGTATCCGTGAAAGAGATGGTGTTGAAGACGGGTTGAAGAAGTTGTCCGTTCTCGACCCGTACGCCCGATAGTACTGTCCGTACGCCGTCCGCTAACTTCCTCGTTTGGGATCGGGNAAGGGTAACGATAACCCGAACAAGAAAAGTCATGGCTCGGAAGTCGACCATTGTGGATATGATGCATGCGTATCCATGTAGCTGCGTACACGTGGACGATATTCGAGTGGATACGCATGCATATCCATGTAGTTGCGTACACGTGGACGATAGCGTGGTTACGCATACACATACATATAATTGCGTCCACGTGGACGATATGCGCGTGGATACGCACATGTCTATCCATATAAATGCGTCCACATGGACGCTGCGTTGGATACGCATGCGTTCAACCAATGTGTTTGAACCACATGTTAGTAAAATATTGTGAAATGTGTATCAAAGTATAGAGAAAAAATAAACATAGTTTATAGTGCAAAAAATTGTGAAATTGTTTTTTTATGAGAAGAAATAAGCAAAACAAACTAATTGGGGTGTAAAAACCAATAATAATAAAAAAAAATTTGTGTTTTGAGAATAATGATAGAATGGTATTTCGGATATGACCCGTTTAGGACCCGAGAAAATTTTGGTTCGGTTCTAGTCTTGTCGGTTTCGGGTCGTTTTAGGATTTTGTGTGAAATCCGCTATAAAACCAAAAACAATATTTGTATCGGTTCGGGTAGGTTTTGAACCCGAATACCCCGAATTACCCGAGAAAACAAGACTTTCGGTTCGGTTTACGGAAGAATTGTACCCGAATAACCCGATTTACCCGACAAAACCCGAATTACCAGAAATAACAAAACTTTCGGTTTAGTTTATGGAAAAATTGTACCCGAATAATCCGATTTACCCGACAAAATCCGAATTACTCGACAAAATCCGAGTAAAATCTGAATTACTCGAAAAAACATATATGCACATGTATATGCGATATATACGTAATATGATATCTTATAATTTCTCGGGTACCCAATCGGGTTTTGGGTTATACCCGAACCGACCCGCAAACCAAAACTAATTTATGTTGGAACCGTTTGGTTTTTGCAGCTAAATCGAATCCCACCCGAACCTTGTTTTCCGGGTCAGTTTGGGTCAGGTTGCTCGGTTCGGTTTATATGCCCAGACATTATTTCTATTGAAATAAATATTTTGTAATTTCAAAGTTTTTAAGTATTTTTGGGATGAGAAAAATTAAGAGTGAGAGGAAAAAGAAAAGAAAAAAGAGAAAATAGAAAATAAATAAAAATAAGAAAAGGAAAAAGAGAAAATAAACAAAAGAGAGAAATACATATACACACGTTCTTTTTCCCACACAAGGATATCTTGGTATTTTAAAAAATTGAACAGTTGAAAAATGTGTGTAGGTGTAAAGTCAAAGTGGAGAAAATATGCTAAATGTAATTATAAAGTGGGAATTGTGTTTTTTGAAAGTCTAAGTGAAGAAAATGTCCTATAGTGTAACACAGTACTCTATTAATAATACATTTTAATTTTTTTTTTAAATGACTAATAATGCCTTTATAAGAAATCAAGTATCAACAAGATATTGATTTGATTGGCAATCTGGTACCGCATCGTTACAAATATATCATTTTAATAGTTATTAATCACAAAATTATATAAAAAAGTTATCAAAAGCGTTACATTCAGTTTTTTCATACTGTTTTCTCTTATCGCTACTTTTTTTTGGACCAAATTTTGTTTATATATATATATATATTTATTTACAATAGTATTAAATCGGATAATTGAACCGGACCATAAAACCCGGATGGACCTGGTTAGGTAAACTAAACCAATAACAATTGAACCCAAAACCAGGACTAAACCGAAAGCGAACACCGAAACAAAACAAGAAGAGAAGAAACCTAACGCGTTCCGCCGCAAGGAGACCACCGCCACCAGTCAGCTCCGCCACCAGTCACCTCCACCACCAGTTAGAACCACCGCATGTCAATTTTTCCACCAGTCAACACCACCACCACAAGACATCTTCACCGGACCAGGACCTACGGCACACCCTCCACTGCTCGATTTCTGCCTCCGATTAATCCTGAAACGGCACAGGACCGCCGCTAGAGACGAGGCAGAACCAGGACCAACTGCCGTCATCTCACCAACTCCAACAAAGCGAAGACACCGCACAACTTACCAAAACCACAAGTGAGAAGAGAGGCAAGGGGAGAAAGGCCGTTAGAAAAAGAGACACCGAGAACTCACCCGCTACCACAGACAGTAACAACCGGCGAACCACCCACCGCGAGCCCACTCGCCATGCACCGAGCCAAGGCTTCAAATCTATCACACTGACGCGACAACCCCAAACACCACCGAGCACTAAGACAAGATCCCTCGCCGAACCTAGTCCTCGAGATCCGGATCGAGAAACCCCAACCGTCGCACCCTGGAAACATCCAGCTTCGCCACCGCAGAGCCATGATCGAGTTCAGATCTCACCGGATAAGCTCCCCTTACACGGGATGGAGCACCGTCGGTCCGCAAAAAGTAGATGGCTTTCTCACGACGCCGGATTCGCCGAAGAGAACCACCGGAGAGGATTAGATCGGAGACGAAAGCGAGTCGCATTTTTTGGGAGAAAATATCGGTCGCGTGAGAACCACGCGCACGATATTCGTTTTTTATTTATCGCTACTTTTTACGTTTAGGTTAAGTGCATTTAAATATTTTAGTATCACTGTCGATTTTATTATCCATCGTTATAATGTTTTACATAGATAAAAAAATTAACTTGTATTATCAAATATGTTATTTAATATTTTTGATCATGCGGTTAGAGTCCTTTGGTTTTTGTCAACGAAAATATTATTAATTTATCAATAGGTGCACTCATTCTAATATCGTAAATGTAAACGACGATTATTAGTTTCAATTAGTATGATTTTTGTTTTCGGTTGACCATACTCAAGTGTTAAGAAATTATATGTTCAGCTGATTCTTTGGCTTTGGCGTAGTAGATAAAAGATGGCTATCCACCATACAGGGAGAACCGTTTATTTATTCCATTCAGGAGTTTTTATAAATTGTATAATTTATAATAATTAAATATATATAACTGTTTTT
>PKMM01050542.1:127030-143887 GCA_002933915.1 Eutrema heterophyllum | reverse complement strand
CCAATTGAACAACGCTGCCTTTTGTTCTGCACCCAACCGAAATATAGGAACTGGTGATTTCCCATTGCTCATAATATGCAACTCATTTCTGTTGCAAATATCGGGCAAGTCCAACCTTGACTTTCCGCTATCTTTGGTTCTTCCTTTCACGTTTAACACCGTATGCATGATGTTATCAAAAAAGTTTTTCTCAATGTGCATGACATCAAGATTGTGTCGCAAAAGATGATCTTTCCAGTACGGAAGTTCCCAAAAAATGCTTTTCTTGTGCCAATTGTGATTCTCCCCGTATCCATCAGGCATATTAGCTGGAGTGTGCCAATTTCCCCCACGATTCACAGTTTCTAGTCCCCCAAAATGATCTATTTGCGCTTCTAGATCTTCCCCAGATAGATACACTGGTGGGGGGACACGCACGATTTTGTTCTTCCTAAACAATCGCTTATTTCTCCGATATGGATGGTTGATTGGTAGAAACCGACGGTGACAATCAAACCAGCATGTTTTTCGACCATGTTTCAGCTGAAACGCATCTGTCCGATCGAGGCAATACGGACAAGATAACCTCCCATGCGTCGTCCAACCTGATAGCATCCCGTATGCAGGGAAGTCGCTTATTGTCCACATAAGCACCGCACGCATCGTAAAATTTTTTTTCCTCGAACAGTCATATGTACGAACTCCTGTATACCACAACTGTTTCAACTCATGTATGAGAGGCTGCAAAAACACATCAAGGGAACGCTTGGGATGCTTCGGACCAGGTACTAATATACTTAAGAATAAAAATTCTCTTTGCATGGACATATCTGGAGGAAGGTTGTATGGCGTTAGGATTACTGGCCATAAAGAATATTGCCTACCAGACATACCGAATGGACTAAATCCATCAGTGCAAAGGCCAAGATACACATTTCGCTTAAATTTAGCAAATTCCGGGTGTACCGTGTTAAAGTGTTTCCAAGCTTTTGCATCTGACGGGTGAGTCACTTCTCCTTCTCTCTGTGAATGTTCTGCATGCCACCTCATCGATGCAGCTGTCCTTTCAGATTGATACAATCGTTTCAACCTATCAGTTATAGGAAGATACCACATCCGTTGGTACGGTATCTTACTACGCCCAGAAGTTTGTGGCCTGAATCTCGGCTTTTGGCAAAATCGACATTCCTGCAGCTTATCATCATCTTTCCAAAAAAGCATACAATTGTCAACACATACATCTATCATCTCAGAAGGCAACCCAAGACTAAACACCAACTTCTGTATCTCATAGTATGTTCCGGCAGCCAAATTATCATCTGGCAAATACTCTTTAATAAGATCAGCCCAATCATCCATGCAAACCTCAGCTAAGTTATGATCAGTTTTAATTGTCATCATCCTAGCTGCTAATGACAATTTAGACTGACCTTCTCTACATCCATCGTAGAGCGGCTGATTTGCATCGGCTAGCATATCATAAAATCGCTTCGCATCTACATTGGGTTCCTCAACATGACTATTATCAACATTTGTTTCATGAAATGCATCATTGACCATTTCATGCATCCTATCATGATCTTGACCCTGCTGATCAAATTGATGTTCATGACCATGATGATAACTACTACCCTGATCAAAATCTACATGACCTTGATGATAATTACTACTACAATCAGCTTGATCAGTAGTACTCCTTTCAAAACCCTCTCCATGTTGATACCAAACATAATATTGCGGCATAAACCCTCTATTTAGTAAATGCTTCCACACCGTCTCAATAAAAATATATCTCGTATTCTTGCATTTACGACAAGGACAGAACATCTTACCGCTTTCAAGGGTTGTTTGCATATTTCTGGCCTGATACATGAATATTTCCAGCCCCTCTTTGAATTCTTTCGTCAATGCTCCCTCCGAATCCTTTTGCGTATACATCCATCTTCGTAGTTCGTATATAGACATTTT
This sequence comes from Eutrema heterophyllum, assembly GCA_002933915.1. Lineage (NCBI taxonomy): Eukaryota > Viridiplantae > Streptophyta > Magnoliopsida > Brassicales > Brassicaceae > Eutrema > Eutrema heterophyllum. Next base: position 141,940 of record PKMM01050542.1, on the reverse strand, counting down.
ATAAAAAGAGTTTTTGAAATTTTTTTTTTTTTGGAGAAGTGTTTGTATTTTTTTTTTTAATTTTCGTTTGAATTGTTAGCTGTGTTTATAGAAATTTTTCAGAATTACCAACGGATTTACATCGGAAATTTACATCGAAAAATAATTTACAACGAATTTACATCGCTTATACGACGAATTTACGACAAATATATGTGATGTAAATTATTAGGTGAACCTATTTTAAAACGTGGCCACCTACCTACACACATTTGACGTAAACTCGTCGTAATGTACATCGAATATAAGTTCTCGTAACATCGATGTACACTTCCGACGATATTACGACGATTCTTTATATCGTCGTAATGTCGACGTCCAATTACGACGATATTACGACAAAAAACATTTACGACGAAATTACATCGAAATAAAATTTCGTCGTAACTTCGCCGTAACATTACGACGGCCAAAATTCGATGTAAATTTTCGTTAGTAATCGACTGTTTTTTTGTAGTGATATTTGTATTCTTATAAAATATCAGTGCTTTTATATATTAGGTCAACCACACGTTTATAGTCATGACAACGCATTTGTTCCTATAGTTGAAGTAATGCATAATTGTTTTATACATCAAAGTAAGTCCTTTATCCATTATAGAAGACTTTTGTTTCATTAACCATTTAACAAAATAAGGCTTTTGTGTAAGTTTTGTTTCATATACATTAATTCAAGAATATTATGAACTGGAATTTGCACTTCACATATGTGAAAAGTTATACGGTCCTCTCGAAAATTTAATAGCATTGTTTCAGAAAAACCTAACTATAATATACCCAATAATAATTTTTTTGTCCCATATAGTTGATGTTAGTTATTTTTCGATTATTCTAAAAATAAATAGAAAATTTTCCATAGAAACACTATCAAATATCTATAATTATTTTTACAGTAGGTGGGCAATTAAAAAATGAATCACTCAGTATACTCGGGTTGACAAAAAAAATCCCTAGGTAATTTGGGTTTTTTTTAAAATATTGTTTTTCTTTGTTTTACAATTTTTTTTTTAGCTGATAGTTAAAATGTTTATTTCGTCTTTCATACTTTATTAGCTAAAATAATTTTTCGCAAAATAAACTTATTTAAAACATAGATAACTTTAGTTGAAAAAAACATACTATAACCCTTTTAAAAATTAAAACCTCTTTAAACTATAAAACCTGAATAATTGTTCTACTTGCACATATAGTATACCCGTTTTAATACCCGTCTTGTTTTGTACATGAAATTTATCAGTAACCAGAAAACTTGAAATTCTAAAAAAAAAAGTAAAAACAATTGCGTTTCATAAATACTGCGTAGATATTTTATCCTTATTTTTTTAGTAACCCATGGTTATTTTTCCGCAGTGCTCCTATATGTTGCTAACATTAATTTGCATGGTTAACAATAATTCCCACATATTATATCAGATGAAAAAAATACTGATTATTTACATCCATTCAGTCGTGTTAATTTTGTAGTCGGCAAAAAGGAACCAACCTCGTCAATAATAGCAGCATCGGTTACATCATTAGTAAGTATCGTAACTCGCGCCGTACGTTTGTTGTTCCGAGCGAGCATAAAACAATATTAATTAACAGGTCTTTTTTGTCTATACCACGTAGCTTCACATTATATTAATGCTTACGGAATCGTATTATTATTGTTTGATATTATAAAGTTAAAACGTCGAGTTTGAGAGAGAGAAATAAAAAAATCTCTATATTGTATGATACATAATGTAATAAAATCATACAATATAGAGATATTTTTTTAAAAAAAGTTATGATTTTATTATATTATGTAATTTTGTATTTTTGAAAATTTTATTCTTTTTTCACATATCTGTTTGCTCTCTAGTGAGGGTTTGAATGGATAAGAGGAGGAACTGAACTTTTCAAGAAAAGCAGATGGACCACACAGAAGTTACCATTCATCATAAGGCTCCGAATGGAAAAAGCAGATTAGGCGTTGCGGATCAAGCGGTTCAAGCGGATCAGGCCGATCAAGTGCGGATCTGGCGGATCAAGTGCGGATCAAGCGGATCAAGCGGTCCAAAATATATTGTTGAATGGAAAAAGCGGTTCATAACATATATTTAAATTAATATAAATATAAGAAATGTAATTATGATTATAAATATGTATATTATACATAAATAATATGAAAAACAATACATTGAGTGAAAAAAAAAAATTAATGTTTCGTTATTTCAATTTTCCCATAACATATCTGCAATATCTTCTCTGATATACACCATATGATTTCCCTCGGCCATCTCTGCTGCTTCAATGTCGCCTAGATCAGTTTCAGATTCTGTGTTGTCAAACTCAATTTGTTCCATTATTTCTGCAAAATCTTCATCTGAAAAATTTGAAATTCTGATAAAATTATGAAGTCCCATTGTAGCCATCACCACTCTTTTCTGTACTTCAATATTATATATAGGAAACTCTGAAAGAATCCTCTATTTTTTTTTCCAAACTCCAAATGTCCTCTCAATAACAGAACGTAATGATGCATGCCATCGATTAAACAATTCTTGCTTATTTCGAGGAGGAGGACCATTGTTGAACTGCGACATATGGTACCGAACAACCATGTTACGTGAAGATCTATAGGGAGCAAGAAAACTCTGTTTATTTGGATATCCAGAGTCAACTACATAATACTTATCAGCCGGAGGCAAAGGAAATTCAGCGTCATTATCTTGCGCCATCGTGAGAACTGCTGTATCGTGACAAGATCATGACGCTCCATTCCAAACATATGTGAACAACATATTGAAATCACAAATTGCCATGATGTTGAACGATGTTCTACCGTGCCGACTCTAATACATTCCTTGTAATGCAGGCTTTACCTTTACGCATACATGAACTCCATCCATTGCTCCAACAAACCCACTAAAAAATGGCCAATATTTTGAATCCATTAGAAATCGGTCAGAAATTCTGAGTAGTTCCTGTCTTATTGGAGTTATGATAAAATCACAAGCAAGTAACTCAGTCGCTGTAAGCACTTCAAAGAATTTCCTTTTCAATGTTTCTTGAGTTCTTCCGAATCGCAATCCAACATCTCTTTGAACTTCATTGTGTCCACATATTCGTAGAAACATTGCCACACTTTCTTCAATGCTTACATTTAATGTTGGCCGTAAACCATAATTTGTTTATAGGTTATCACATAATGTTCTAAAACAACCAAGTGACATTCTTAGTAGCTGAAGACAAGCAGCATGATCTTCTTGTAAGCGACGCCAAATATTCCTCCACCCCAAACCATTATTTGTTTGTACTGGTCCTCTTCCAAAATACCGATTGTAATAATTCAGTGATGGTTGAATTATTAACTCCTCAAATTGCTCGTTTTCCTCATAACTTAGAAAGCGGAGTCCTTGTGATCGCAGCTGGCATATACGAAAAGCCTAACATTTAAGAACATGAAAATAAAAATAAAATTAGATAAATAAAATATGAAATAACATTATTGAAACATACATAATAACTAAATGACATTATCAAACAAAAATTAAGTCAAACAAGACAGAGTCACTAAAAACAAAATACATGCGCTACTAATCTATTCTTCATCGCCTGAGTCGCTTTGATGAGTTTCGTTTAAATATGGTCTTCGTCGTGTTCCCAAAATGTTGAATAATCCCCCTGCTCTACGTCTTTGAACGTTTCCCGAACTAGGAAGTGGTGCTTCCTCTATAACTCCTTCTTGAGCATTTGTTGTTGTTTCCATTTGAGTTCTTAGTGTAAATCCGTGTTGCACATTTGGAGGTGTTCCCCATTGTGGAGCACTTGGTGGTGAACTCCATTGTTGTGCATTTTGTTGTGTACTCCATTGTTGAGCGATTGGTGACGGGCCCCATTGTTGAGCGCTTGGTGGCGTTTCCCATTGTTGAGTGCTTGGTGGTGTTCCCCATTGTTGAGCGCTTGGTGGTGTGCCCCATTGTTGTGCGCTTAGTGATGTGCCCCATTGTTGAGCGCTTGGTGGTGTGCCCCATTGTTGTGCGCTTGGTGGTGTGCCCCATTGTTGAGCGCTTGGTGGTGTGCCCCATTGTTAAAAAGGATGACCCCATTGGCCACATGTATTACCGCCAGAAGATGGACTACCAGAATGAAAAATACTTGAACATGGGCTCCCAAAATTTCTTCCCGAGCTTAGACGCTTTCCAACACGCTCATCATCGCGTGTAAATCCAGTTAAAGCTTGTAAAAATTGTATCTTATCTTCGAAGGTGTTGTCAGCTCTTTCAATGAAATACTTACGCCAAAATTCGTCTTCTCGAAATGCTTGGATGCATGCCCAGTAAAAATTTGTATCCTTTAGAAGCTCCATCGATTCAAATATCTTCACAGCCACATCAAAATCGTTGTAATCGTCTTTGTCAAATGGGTTCGGACGTAAACTTTGGCGTTGAAACTCTCTAAATCCAGTCATTGTCTCTGTTAGAGTTGTCTCAAATGATTGCTTCTTACGACTTCCTCGTGAACCACTCCCAAAAGAGACTCGTGAATTTCCTTTGCCTCCGGCTGATAAGTATTATGTAGTTGACTCTGGATATCCAAATAAACAGAGTTTTCTTGCTCCCTATAGATCTTCACGTAACATGGTTGTTCGGTACCATATGTCGCATTTCAACAATGGTCATCCTCTTCTAAATAAGCAAGAATTGTTTAATCGATGGCATGCATCATTACGTTATGTTATTGAGAGGACATTTGGAGTTTGAAAAAAAAAATGGAGGATTCTTTCAGAGTTTCCTAGATATAATATTGAAGTACAGAAAAGAGTGGTGATGGCTACAATGAGACTTCATAATTTTATCAGAATTTTAAATTTTTCAGATGAAGATTTTGCAGAAATAATGGAACAAATTGAGTTTGACAACACAGAATCTGAAACTGATCTAGGCGACATTGAAGCAGTTGAGATGGTCGAGGGAAATCATATGGTGTATATCAGAGAACAGATTGCATATATGTTATGGGAAAATTGAAATAACGAAACATTAAATTTTTTTTTCACTCAATGTATTGTTTTCATATTATTTATGTATAATATACATATTTATAATCATAATTACATTTTTTATATTTATATTAATTTAAATATATGTTATGAACCGTTTTTTCCATTCAACAATATATTTTGGACCGCTTGATCTGCTTGATCCGCACTTGATCCGCAACGCCTAATCTGCTTTCTCCATTCGGAGTCTGATTCTAAATTTCTTTTATATAACCGGATTTTTTTTTCAAATAGAAATCTACATTAATTTATAAAATTTCTTTTTTATAAGAACAAGCTTTTGGTGGATTTCCAGCATATTTATTCTTGTAGTTTAGGTTAACCACCTGATGTCGTAAGGCCAACGTCACTATGACATCGCGTTGGATCCGTGGGAATACATGTAGAACGAACAGACACGTAACTCGTAATGAGATCATTTTCTTTTTACACATTCATGTTCGTGTGTGTGGGAGTGTTTAATATTTTATGATTCATTTTTATACATCTGGCCAAAAAGAGGAAAAGGGTAATTGTTTTCTGTTTGGAAAAAAATAATAATTATAAGTAATAATATGAATCTGATTAATGGGCCTTCAGAAGTGGGGAAGAGACTGAAGTGTGGGTTGGCGAAAGTAATCATATCGTTTTATTTCTTTTACTTTGCTTTTTTTTTTTTGTTCGTATGTATTTAAAACTTTACATTATTTGTTTTCACATCCATCACCTTTCTTCCGCTCTCTTTACCCCTACAATAATGACATTTTCAGTGATCTCTGTACAACTGGTAGTTTCATTTTAAGCATTATATCTAACTAAGGCTGTAACTATGACAAGTCTAGTCCGGTCCGATCAGACCGATCCCCTAGCTTTGAGTAACCGCAATATTGGATCGGATAGACAAATAAAACTTGTGGATATTTATCGAAATTGAGAACCACCAATTTCATCGGTGGTTTCTAAAAGAGTTAAAAATAATATTCATAATCTAATTTGAACTAATGAACAGTTTTTGATGTTAGTCAAATTTCATATTTTAATTTCATATAAGTTTAACATCGACTATATACTAGAGGTTCTCAGTTTAAAAATACCAGAGATATTATAATTTGAACTAGCTGATTTTGATGTGGACCAAGTTCTGAATCTCGATTTCATATAAGTTTAATATCAACTAGTAAAGAGGTTGTTGATGTCCAGATAAAAAAGTGAAGAGGTTGTCAGACTAAAAGTTTTAAGTTTCACATTTCAGTTTCGTATAAGTTTAACATCATCCGCTAAAAAAGTCACCGGATTTCAAACATTAGTCATAAATATAATTTGAATTAGCGTTAGTTTTCATGTGGGTCGAGTTTCATTTTTTAAAAATGAACAGATTCAGAGATCAATTACATACAAGTTTAATATGAACTATTAAGGAGGTTATTCGAACTAAACCGCGCAAATTAATTATAATTTATGTATATTTTTAGTGTCGTCAATCTATATAGTAGTATAATGGAGATGGAGTTCACATGCAACACATGTTTTTTACTTTTGACGATTGAACAAAAAGCTCCTACCCTTTTTTTCTATACTTCTAATACAAGATATCAAGATTAAAAAAGGGTTAGAAACACGGCAGTTTCGATCAATAGCTAAAAACAATTCAGTTTAGCTCATTCGAAAGTGATAGAGTGAGGATGGATGAATAAGTTCACTATCAAATCCCAAAGGCATTAATCTCAAAGGCATGTATCACACAATCAAATCCCAAAGGCATTAATCTCATTGACTTTCTAAACATATTTGGGAACATGTAAAGTTGACTTCGGGTTACGGGCACAACCAATGAAACCCACCAAAAAGGCAACAATATAATTTTTATCGTACAACTTACAACACATATATGTTATTAATACCAATTTATAATAGATTAGTCTAATAAAAGGGGAACAACTAAGAAAAGGAAATCAAGAGATTGCAGTGGGGTGGTTCCTATCCGGGAAAGATTCGATTCTGTTGGTTTAGGAAGAGTCTCCCCAGGTGCGAAATTATCAAACTAACTTTTGGTCACGTGAGGTGTAACTGGGCGGTTTCACGTCCGTTCGGGAGATTAGTCTAGACTCGTTAAGGATATGAGATTTCTTCCTAGTCTAATAAAAAAAATAAAAAAACTAAGAAAAGGAAGAAGATTTTTTGGAAGAAATAATAAAGCGGGGCAAGAAGAGAAATGATGACACCATGCGGGGACTCTGCGTCTGTTAGTGTTATAATTTGACAACATTATATATTGATCCGACCATCCAAAGCTGTCTTGTAATGTCCTTCCTCTGTCACTTTATGCGACCCCTCTTAATGCCCTTGCTTATTTCTCTACGATATTCTCTTTGCATTTTCTCTTGTCATATCCCAAAAAACAAAAGAATTTCGGTTCATTTATCTATATCCAAAATATTTATTGATAGTTCTACAGAACTCAGGCATTGTTCTTTACTTCTTTTTAAGCACAATGTCATATTCAAGGTCCAAGAAGACCAAAACTAAAATCCCCTCTTAATTTATTGAACTAATTAATTGTACGTAGATTACCATTTTTTTTTTAATTCATAGTCGCTAATTTTGTATGCCCTTTGAGTTAATACGCTCATTTACGTCATGTTGGTCTAAGCATAATATACCCCGATCTATATAATGTTGAAACTTGCAATTTAGTTGTAAATGAGTTTTGAATCGAATGATTAAAACTTGTGTAAATTCCAAAAGAAAATGCTCGTTTCGTACTTAGAATGGATAATTCATCATATAAGTTATATGATATAACGTACGTGAGAATAGACAAGGCAACGTGCGAATGGATATCTAGACATATTTTTGGATGCATCTCTGTAGATAACGAATAAAAAGATTGCCATATAATTTTGTCATCTCATATGGCGAAATGGTAACTTCTTCTATTTTTTCTTTTAGATTTGTTTTTTTTGCCACTAAGCAAGTTGTAACTTTGAATTCAAACATTAGCTCTCAACAAATATGCACTTTTTTTTTTTGATATAACAACTATGCACTTGTGTGGTGTGGGGTAAAAAATAGATAAAAAAACACCAGTGACAAATGTCAAAACATGAGAAAGGAATTGAACACTAATTAAACCACAATCAAGTGAAACTGAAAACCTAACATGGAGGGACCATCAAATGATTGGACATAACTGTACCAATCAAAAACTTAATCCCGAGTTTATTTTGGCATAAATTAGTTTGGTGATATGCAACTGGGTCCCATCTTAATATGACATCATTTAGGGTAAATATATGAATTTTAAAAAATAGATCTTACCATAAAAGTCATTCGTTATTATTACCTATGTTTGCCATTACAAGTTATTCATATCCTTTATATTTTGGGTCCGAAAATTATTTTTCAACGGCCACGTAAGTTACGTAACCCTTTTGTTTATGTTTTTATTACAAGAAAATACTCCGTCCGTTACGCAATAAATGTCATTTTGACACTTCGTACACAAATTAATAAAATATATTAAAAATTCAATTATATCTTTAAAAATATAATAATTTTTGGAATTCTTCATTAGAACTGAGATTAAATTAGGTATTTTGTGTCAAAATTTGTATTGAAAATATAAAATGACACTTATTATGAAACAAAAAAAAATCCTTAAACGATACTTATTGTGAAACGGAAAAAGTATTATACAACCCCCCTCCCAAAAGAAGAAAAGAACTACGATTTCCCTTTTAATACAAGAAAATAACTTAGGCACCAGCATCTCAGTTTATATTTTCTCCCCTTCTCATGAATTATTTTTGGAGATAACAAAATAATACATTCCGTAAACTATATGACGGTTTCATTGACAAAGTTATATAATAAAAGGAGAATTACTAAAATAGCTTTACAAAATGCATTAATTATCAGAACAATGCTAATCTTTTTTAATTACTAAAATAATCTAAAAAATGAAAAATACCAATTTGGCTCTTTTAGTATTTGTTAACAAAAACGTAATTACGATATTGTTATTACTATTTCAAATAAACAAGTCTACCGTTCTTTGACGGTAGACTTAATTATTGTTGGTAGATTTATTTTTTGGCTGGTATACTTATTTTTCGGACGGTAAACTTATTTTTGGCCGGTAGATTTGTTTTGGACCGGTAGACTTATTTCGGTAGACTTATTTTTACGACATGGTAGATATGTTTTTGGGCGGTAGACTTGTTTTTTCTTGGTAGATTTATTTTTAATGACGGTAGATTTGTTAATGATTGGTAGATTTGTTAATGATCAGTTGATTTTTTGGTAGACATTTGACCAAATTGGTAGATTTATTTCCTTTGATGGTAGATTTATCTACTCCGCGGTAGACTTATTTGTAATGGCGGCAGACTTATCATCGGATGGTTCATTGTTTAATGACGGTAGATTTATTGTAATGACGGTAGACATATATTGTCGTGGTAGACTTATTCTTAAAACGATAGACTTATTTGTAATGGCGGCATATTTATTAAAAAACGGTAGACTTATTAATTAGTAAACTTATCATAAGTTGGTAGATTTATCTGAATTTGGTAGATTTATCTGACATTGATCATTTTTATTGACGGTAGACTTATTAAAATAGATGTAAAAAAAACAAAATTTATTAAAATATTAATAAATAAATAAAAATTACATTAAATTTTCAAAAAAGTAAAAAAATCTCCAAAAAATGAAAACAAATTCCGAAAAAAATCGAAATAATTTCCAAAAAATCTAAAATTAAGAAAACATAATTTTAAATTTTAAATATTATATTTTAGCTTATGAATTTTTGAACTAAAATTTTTTTAAAACTAAAACAATACAAAAATCCAAACAAATTCTCAAAATTTTATAAAATTTCAAAAATCAATGAATAACACATCACGGTTAAAAAACAATATCACATAACACCAAAATAATTCTATCAAAACCATAAAGATAATTAAAATAAGACAAAAGACATGTTTAAATAATATTCTAAAATAATTCTTTATAGCGTAGGTAAAACACTTAAGAAATTTGTGTTCATGGATTTTTAATTTTATTTTAACCGTGTTGTGTTATTCATGGATTTGTTTTTATTTTTTGAGTTTTTAGAAATTTTTGAGAATTTGTTTCGATTTTTGTATTTTTGAGTTTTTAGAAATTTTTTATTCAAAAATTCAAAATTGTACTTAGGATTTAAAATTATTGTTTTTACTTAAGATTTTTTCGGATTTTTTTCAAATTTTTGTAATTTTTAGGGGGTTTTTTTGAATTTTTTGGAAATTTAATGTAATACTTTATCTATTTATTTATATTTTGTTATTAAATATAAACAATGTTTCAAACCGTGTATAGTTTCGTATACATTTGTGAACGAGATGTTGTAAAATGAACACACGGTTCATAATTGGAGATTTAAAATGGGCAAAAAAAAGTTCGGATACTTTACTGGATACAAAAATAGTTCGAGTATTAAAAATCTTATCGGAATAAAGTTGGGGTATTTTTAGGGGATTTTCCCTATATATAATATGAAATAACGTGTAACTAGACATTAAGAAGTGATCAACTTTGATTATGTTTCTTTGTTTGGTGATGTATACTTCATGATTATGTGTTTGGTATAATTTCAAGTATTGTGATAATAAACACCACATAGAATTTGTATGTTCTAATTATATGTAGTTCATGTGTTTTTGTTTTAAATCTCACTAATTTTGGTTATACATACTAAGCAAATATTAAACTAATTAAATAAAGTGACTGATTTCGTCAAGCACCTTTGAAAATCATCGTGGACTGTCTTACAATCACAAATTCAAAAACAAATCTACCATCATTTAGAATTCAATTATCATTTGTACAAATTCAAAAACAAATCTAACATCATTTCAAAAACAAATCTACCAAATCCAAATCTCCCACTAATTATACTCGTAGAAGAATACGTTGAATCGAAGACGGAAATGTCGTCGGAGACTCGGCCGCCGTCGCGAAGCCCAAGAACCTGTCGGAGATACCATCAATTTAACACCATCAATTGAAAATAACTCATTCGTTATGCCATAATGGATTAAACAAGTCTACCATAACGATTTCAACAAGTCTACCATAACGTTTTCAACAAGTCTACCATAACGTTTTCAACAAGTCTACCACATTTAGCGGAATTTCGTCGAACAATTGGTGGTGTGCATACCTCATGAAGCCGCATATCAACCAAAAACGAGGGTTTTATCTCCTTTCACCGGAAACTTCTATCATTTCACCGGAATTGTGAAAGTTTTAAACAAGTCTACCACAACGTTTTAAACAAGTCTACCACAACGTTTTAAACAAGTCTACCACAACGTTTTAAACAAGTCTACCACAACGTTTTAAACAAGTCTACCACAACCAACGTTTTAAACAAGTCTACCACAACCAACGTTTTAAACAAGTCTACCACAATGTTTTAAACAAGTCTACCATAACGTGCGGAATTTCGTCGAACAAGTGGTGGGCATACCTCATGAAACACCATATCAACCAAAAAACGAGCAGATCCGGTGGAATGGCGGTGGAGCAGCATTAGTGGAAGCCAGCGGAGCAAATCTTCTCGAAGGCGGTGGAAGGCGGCGGAGCAAATCTGTCGTGAATGAGAGAGAGAGAAGAGGAAGAAGAAGAAGAAGAAGAGAACGAGAGAGAGAGAGAGCGCGAATGAGAGAGAGAAAGAGAAGAGGAAGAAGAAGAAGAGAGAGAGAGCGTGAATGAGAGAGAGAAGAGGAAGAAGAAGAAAAATAAGAAGAAGAGAGAGAGAGAATAGATCGTGAGAATAGAGAGAGAAGAGGGAGAGAGAAAAAAATTAAAGTTTTAAAATTTTTTTTTTTTTTAATAATTTTCTTTTTGTAAAAAGAAAATTAAAATGGCATTTTGGTTATTAAAACAAAAACATGTCCTTGAATGTCTTTTACCAATTTTTGAAGGTTAATTTAGTTGCTTGGACTTGAAACAGAGTTATTCTAGTAAAACGACTACTTTTGAAGGTTATTCTAGTTATTCTTTCTATAATAAAACCTAGCATAAGTTCTCACCTAACTATGTATGGATTTTTGGGGGTTCATTCTTTTTTTAATATATTTGTTTAAACTTTATAAACCAATTATATTTTCCCTTTCTTTTTCCTTTTTTACTTTTATAACAAAAATGAGTAATTCCATGCCCGATCCTCTTGTAAAGGAAAAACATCACAACATCTTTTTTTTTGTTTTCATCTGAAATTATATTGAAAATTTCCAAAAAGATATATGTTCGCCGGCTGCACACAAGTAAAGCATCGGAAATAAAGAGACAAAAACTCGAAAGAAGGAAATGTACAACCGAAAGATAAAAGCGTTACAACATCTATAAAGAGTGTGTTTTCGATACAATCCCCTTAAACAAAAATTAAAAAAAAATCTGATAAACCTTCACAATTTTCTTTTATAGATACTAGATAAGTACCTGCATATATGCGGATTTCTAATTTATTATTTTATAACCCGTGAAAAAATAAAACTAAAAACGAAAAAATGGAAAACAAAATTAGATCACCAATGAAAATATATCATACATAAATTTAGATACAAAGTTTTTGATGAAATAAATCTATACATTGAAAGAAAAATTTGGTGAATCATATGCAGTAAATAGCTTTGGATACGATTATTGAACTTTTAATTTGTTGATGTGTAATTGATATACTATCAAATTATGGTTTAAATAGAGGTGATAAATTAGATTTTTTTACTTTTAGAATTAGTAATTAATTGTTTCCTTAATATAAATGGAAAAACTAAAGATTTTTTTTCTTTTTACATTAATTTTGCCATTTAGGATAAATTTAAGATTTTGTATTTTTAACCTTTTTAGTAATTTTACCTTTTAGTATTATAAATCGGTTATTAAATTTTACGATTTTAATTTTTTTCCATTATTAATTTTAAATTTTTCTTTTTTTAATCAACTTTGGTTTTTAGGATAAATTTACCTTTTTATTTTTTGTTTAGTAATTTTACTTTTTAGGATTATGAATCGATTACAAATTTATCATTTTTTTTTCCAACTAAATTACTTTCATTAAAAACCCATAGTACAAGCATGGTTACAAAGTCGAATACAAAACATCGAAATACAAATGATTGCATAAGCAGCTATATACGCCATATGCTGAAGACAAATAATTAGAAAAAGAAATTTGACGCTGCTTCCTTTCGAGGTAAGCCTTACACGCTAGCAGACATCTGTTATTTTTCTTCTTCTCTCTTCGTCTTACTCTGATACGATATGTATGCCTTTTTGGCATTGCTTTTTTTTGCTTTCCAAATCGTACAAGAAAAGGCCATTGCATTCGTTACATGCTTTGGAATGTCGACATGATACCAATTAGTTCGTATTCACGTCCTTGTGAATAATGTAGACTTTATATTACTCCTGCTTTGACTCCGATTGTCTTCATGCTTTTGCCTTTCCCCAATTGCTATTCCCGGATCTCAAATTAGACAGATTTGAACGCATGCACCTCCGATATGGATAAACCATACGAAAGTCCACCGAATGACTACTCTCCGATGTGTAGGCGGAGGAAGGAAACCTCGAGAAGAGGACTTGAACACAAACTTCCCATATACATCCCACGTAGACGGAAGAGACAAACGGCATTCCGGAAAATTATTGTTGGATGGCCGCCGCCGGAATTGCTCCGAAGTGAGATGTTCTAAGTAGTAAGAAAGACGCCGATAACAACAACTAAAGCAAAATTGCCGGATATGTAATCTACAAATGAGCATTTGCAAGGTTGCATAGATGAATCGGGGGTTTGAATTGTAGAAAGCGATGAAACGGAAGAGGATCCACAGCCCTTCGATCAGAGATCCAAACCAAACTCTCTGAAATTGCCATAGAAACTTTCGCTTCATCTTCTCTTCATCTTTAACCATAGATCCACCAATTACTCTTATTTAAATTATTGCTATAAACAATATATGAAAGGAAAGAGAGCCGCCGACAACCGCCGGCGGCCCAAAACACAGACGGTGAAACGAAAGAAATCAAGGGAAGAAACGATTATTGTCAATCGTCTCTTTTGGAAGAGATTGGTTTTTTACAAATTTATCCTTCTATTGTTAATATTATGTGTCAAAAACTAATTGGATTTTTTTTGGAAATTTCTCTGACACATGTCAGAATCTGATCGATTGACTTGACACATGGCGCGATCATGCTTTTCTCTTTATGTAACATGAAATTTCTCTTTACGTAACATGAAATTTATCTTTACGTAATTATGTCTTATATTAGACAAAAGATTACATGCAGTTTATGGACGAAAAATGTTATGAAAAGTTTTTTTGGTTGTGAAATTGAGAAGTTATCAATTTAGTTATATCGGATGGGGAATGAGAATTATTTTTTCTTTTTAGGATTGTATTCCATTTTTTTAATTTTATTAATCTACATAGAAATACTAATTATTTTTTTCCTTTTTAAAAACTTTAGTTTTTTAGGATTGTAAGCTATTGTTTAATTTCCTTATTCTAAACTGAAATATGGTTTTTCCTTTTTTATATATATATAAACTTTGGCTTTAATTCTTTTTTTTTATAGGATTTATTGTTTAATTTCTTTATTCTAAACTAAAATATGGTTTTTTAACTTTGGCTTTTATTTATAATTTTTGTTTAATTTTTCTTAATCTTAACATAACTACTATTTTTTTCCCTTTACTTTTTAGGATTAGGAATTCAATTTTAAATTTTACTTTTAATAATGTTAATATATTATGTGTTAAAATATAATAAAAAATTTATTATACACATGTCAAAATCTGATCGTTT
>PKMM01050542.1:90258-126405 GCA_002933915.1 Eutrema heterophyllum | reverse complement strand
TTTTTTTAAGATTGCATTTTTTAGTTTAAACTTTTTTAATATTTACTTTAATTCAATTTTTACTTTATTAATTAAATTGACACATATCGCGATCTAAATTAACCGTGACAAATGTCACGATCTCGTGAATAAAAATTATATTACGTGTCACGCTCACGTTGAGAGATACAGCTTTATATAATAAGATACTTGAATATTTCTCAAGAATTATTGTCATTTTTGATTCTGTTTGTTTTTAATACCAATACCTATTCTTTCTTTTACATACAATACTCAGGAGCCAAAAAATAAAAATAAAATACAATACGCAAGGAAGGTGTAGGCCACTTTTGGCCCATCTTTAGGAGATATTTTGCATAAATAAAGCCCAAAAAGCCCAATCAGTTTGGTCTTTGATGAATTGATTAATTTAAAAATATATAAAATTCCACGTAAGCACAGAAACAGACGACTGACACGGTGGTCCGTGGAGGCGTGCGGTGAACCGAATCCTCGGCCGAGGAAACCACCAAAGATTTCTTCATCTCACGTCGTCAAATCACAAATGTCTTCGTCATCATCTTTCGTACGATTTCATTTTTGGGGATTTTTGTTTTTCTCTTTCCAATTAGAAGTAGCGATGCCTTCGGGATAGCTCTGCTTCATCTCGCCTCTGATCTCAACCGCTTGATTCAGGTCTCTCTTGCTCTTGATCTATCTCAAGGTACTGTAGTTTTTTCTGAGAACTGTTTTGTTGGATCGAATTACAGCTAGGGTTTTAAAATTCTAGCTTGAATTATGGAGTTTCTAGGGTCGAAATCCCGCGTTCTTAGGTTCCGTTGCTCGCTGTTTGATCATCCGTTTTTTTTCCGTCTTCTCGTTGATGCTTTGATTGGTGTTGAGTTCGGATTCTAGAATACTGTGATATAACTTCTTTGTTCTTTGTAGAATTCTGTTGTCTAGTGTTAAAAAAAAAAAAAAGAGGATGGAAAGGTTGTTGAATGAAGGCCCAACTCTGCTGCAGTTGCACAAGTGGGAACCTTCTCAATTGCAACTCAAGCTATCAGAATTTGGCGAGGCTTTTATTTCTCCGTCGAGGAACTTGTTGTTATTACTCTCTCACCACTCCGAAGCTTTACTGCTTCCTCTGGTTTCAGGTAATAACTTGTTTTCTTATCCATATGAGTATGCATATGGGTTTCATTTTAATAGCGCTGTTTAATTTTTTTCCGCTGTTGTCAGGGAGTTCTATTGGCAGTGAGGTTTCGGTAAGCTGTCATAATGAAGAGTCCAATAGTCCTACTTGTTCTCCGTCCCCTTTGTATAATTTTACAGCATCTGGTGGGTCCGATCCAGAGAACACTGCATCTCCTTCTGGATCAGGAGTCGGTTCTGGCGAGCCAAGTTTTGTAGATAATTGCAGTCCTAGTTGCAATAGTTTTCCTTTTATCTTTGATGCAAACTCTGTTGCTTGGGGTAGTTGTGGGGATACTTACAACCGGCACAAAGATCCTTTGTTTAGGGAATTGTTGTTTGTATCTGGAAATCATGGTGTTACGGTCCATGCTTTTTGCTGTTTCAAAGATTCAAGTGACAGAGCCAAAGGCAAACCAAATGGTGAGCTGAGGCATGGGAAGTGGGTTGAATGGGGACCTTCTACGCTAAATCAGAAATCGGAACACGAAAGAGTCTCTTCTTTTGATGGTTCAAAGCAGTGGATGCAATCTTTTTTAATTGATGTGGTAACTACTGAAATTGAGGGTATAAGACAGTTAAGGTTCCCTGAGAAGTCAACGTTTCCTGGATCTGCAGAGGTTGTTTCATTCAGCATATTAAATAGTGATCTACCTTTCTCGAATCTTCTTTTCCAAGACAATTCCATACCTCAGAAGGGTAATAATATGCTGGAGGAAGGTAATGTAAGTGGCAATAGTTTTCTCGTGGCTTCAGATCCGACTGCTTTGGATGAAAAATCTCGAGCTGATATGCCCATAAACAATGCCAGTGTAAACAGTTTGTACAGGTGCACCAAAGTTTTCTCTAGCGATTCTCATTTTCTGATTGGATTTGTTATGGAGCCATCAGACTGTGCATCTACCCCTACAAGCAATGAAAACGAAAGAAGCAAAGATAAGAGCGTTGTCTTTGTTGCCCAGCTGTTAAGCTGGGGGATGGAATGGGTCTCCCTTGTGAAATTCGGGGAATCAAGTATTGGACCTACAAATGAGTGGGCAGATTTCCGGCTATCTGATAAATTTGTTATCTGCCTCAGTGTTTCTGGTTTGATCTTTCTATATGATGTGAAATCTGGGGATTGTTTTGCGCATCAGGATTTTTTACAGACATGTGGTCGTGGATTGCATTCTTCATCAGATATGCAAGAAGCAACTGCAGAAGCTGATCAGCGAAGTGACATTCAAAGTCTTGTTCCATCCATGTCTAAGTCTCACATTGTTGGTTCAGCAGACAGAAGAAAGTTTAGAAAGCTTATTGTAGCTTCTCATACACCACTGATAGCTGCAGTTGACGAAAATGGTTTGGTATATGTCTTATGTGTTGATGACTTTGTTTCCAAGGAATACCATATATCCGTGGAATCTATTCCTTATTTATGTCATTTTGGGCTTGGAAGCCTGGTTGGGTGGAAAATTGGTGGCATGGACGTTGGCCAGCAAAAAGTGCACCACGCTAATTCCTCTGGCTCTCGAGGTGAAGATGCTTTTTCCAAGTGTGATCCATGTTTGGAAAGACAACAAAACAATTTTGATCGAAGAGCTGGTTACTCTGGTTCATGGTTGAGTGGTTTTTCTGCTCAGCCTAAAACAAACGTGCCGAGACTTGAAAATTTCCAGAGAGGCTCACATGTCACGCGGAAGATGTTTCTCTCCGCCGAAAAATTAGGATTGGATGATAACATATGTTTTTCTCCATTGGGATTCACTCATTTCTCTAGAAAGCACACAAAAAAGGAAGATCAAAGCTGTAAGATTTTTCATTATAGCCTGCAGACGCATATGACTGCGAGAGATGATAGTTATTTGAATTACGATGACAACAAGATTTCTATTCAAGGTGCAGAAGAAACTTTCATAGGAGAATCAGTTGGTTGCTCTTTCCAAGGACTTCTTTATTTGGTGACTTGTAGTGGTCTTTCAGTTTTTCTTCCTTCCATCTCAATAACCTCGAACTACCCAACTGTTGAGGCCATTGAATATCTGCAGCCACTCCAAACCACTGTCATGGGATGCCAGGGAAGAGACAATTTGAGAACAGGGGAATCACGTTTTCCTTGGCAAGTTGAGGTTATAGATAGAGTTATCTTGTTTGAAGGCCCTGAAGCTGCAGATCGTTTGTGCTTGGAAAATGGTAAGAAACATTACTCGTTCCATGAACTGCAAACGTTGGTAAATAAAATTGTTTTATCCTTAAAGGTTTTAATTTCATAGATTTTACCCTTTCATATTGTCCAGTTTGTTTATAGATTGATATCTATCTCTTAACCAACGTGGCTTGTCATGTTCAAACAGTGAAGCTACAAATAGTTGAAAACTAGGTCACCTAAACTATGTCATGCGGGTTAGTTCGATACGTCAATGCATGTGGAAGCTAGAATGGAACTGAACTTAAATGTAACTCAGTGCTTGGCAATAACTAATTATTACAATGAAAGCATGTCGGTGCTTGCAATTTATTTTCAAAAGTCCTCAGCTGTATTTACATTATGATTTCCAATATTCCCTTGTTGTAACAGCAGAACCTCACATATTGAGACTTGAAGATGGCTTATAGACTTTTTTACACTTAAATTTTGTTTAATAAGCTTATGGTACGCTAAATGAATTACTGCTGACATAGGTTGGGACCTAAAAATTGCTCGTTTGCGTCGACTGCAAATGGCGTTGGACTACTTAAAATATGATGACATCAACGAGTAAGTTGCTAGTATTTTTGTTGTGCTGTATTTTGTTTTTGCCCAATCTGAGAACCATAGTTCCCCACAGTAAAAAGAGGCTTTCCTTTAACAACAAATATTACAAAAAAGTTATGCGTGGTTTTATTGGTTCGGTTGACAACTTTGGTTTTGTCTTATGGTTTCTTTTGAATGATGTGACTACTTAGAGACGAAAGATTGCTTGTTAAAATTTCGTGTAACAGTTTATGATAACTATTTCGTTCTGAATTCTGCCAAACTGTTTGTCTACTAAAAGTAAAAGTTTTATTGCTTTAATGTTGATTTTCTCATCATCCTCTTATCTGCATTTCTAATCTGAGTTTTCTCTCTTATTTGTTGTTAGCTAGATGAGCAATATTTATGCTATAGTCCTGTGATCATTACTGCATTTTATTTGTAGTACTGGAATTTAATTTAGACCTTAAAGATTAAGATCTCTCTTGGCATTCTCGTCCAGTTGGTACCCATCCTCATCTAATTTTGGAATATGATTATTCTTCAGCCTTTACTCCATGATTTTATCCTCATCTCTGTGTAGATATGTTTTATGCCATCATTGCAATTGTCTGGTATCATTAATTAATTTTGATTAACCTCTGCTGTATGAATAGGTCTTTAAAGATGCTTGGTAATGTGAAGCTGGCAGAAGAAGGCATGCTAAGGGTGCTCTTTTCTGCTCTGTATCTGCTGTCGCGCAAGAATAGAAACGATAATGAGATTTCTGCTGTATCTAGGTGAGGATCTTCTGAGTAAGAGTGGTATAAGGATAGTTTTGTTTTCCAGTTCTCAACTTCAGTGAGATTGATCAACAACGGATTGAAAGTAGTGTTCTACCTGCTTGGTAGACATGTCATTACTCATTAGCATGTTATTTTACTCTTATTATTATGCTGCATAAGTACACCTTTATGGTATTAGGTCAAAGAAAATGTTCATACTTGTTACACGTTGCACTTCGATTGACGGCATGTTCAGATTCATGCAAAAGCCTCTTCAGGCCCCACTTTTTTTCTGTATTTCTTTTGAAAATCAACTAGAGCTTCAGGATTTAGTATATTGATTCATTGACATTTGGTATTTCTTAGAAGCCAGTTTTAGCAACATTATTATCTGTGAGGTTTAGTATGCCATTAGCTTTATTGACTCAGCTGCTTTCACGCTGCCATATTCATACCTATTTCTACATGTTTAATGTAGGCTCCTCGCATTGGCTACAAGGTTTGCGACTGAGATGATTCGCATATATGGGATACTTGAATATCAGAAAGATGTATACATGTTGGACAGCAAACCTAGGACACAAATACTTTCACTTCCGCCAATTTCACTGCATAGCGATGCAATGGAAAATTCAAGGAGGTTGTCAGAGATGGGTTATCTTTTGGAGATCACCCGGAATTTTCAATCCCGTATTTCCAGAAAATTTAAGAAGCTAGGAAAGGTAGTATGTGGAATTAATACTATAAGTTATTTGTAGATTTTGTGTCTTTGCTCTAGAATTTGACATATGACATGTGTGTTGTTACAGGGAAAGAATGAGAAGTCACTGAACCGGGTAGACCCAAATTCTTTGCAGGATGATTCTCAACTTGAAGCTGTTCCCAATGCAGCATCTGCGGAGTCGAGTCAACTTGACACGTATGTATTCAATAACAGTGACGAGCTTGCTTTGATGCCTATGGGTATGATGACAGCCAAAGCTGTTCAGGTCATTGACGAAATAGGTAATGCATCTGGCCTTGTACCCCAAGGGGTAGTTGCAGAGAAGAAAGTTCTTCCGTTGGAAAATCCCAAGGAGATGATGGCTCGTTGGAAGAATAATAATTTGGATTTGAAAACCGTGGTTAAGGATGCCTTGCTCTCCGGTCGACTCCCTTTAGCTGTTCTTCAGTTGCATCTTCAACATTCTAAAGACTCAGTTGAAAACGGAGAGCATCATGATACATTTACTGAAGTTCGTGATATCGGAAGATCTATTGCTTATGACCTATTTTTGAAGGTAAACCTGAATATACTTGCTTAAACAGAGTAGTGTACATGTATGATGTCTAGCACTTGGCTTTATTGATGTGTAGGGTGAACCTGGAGTCGCCATTGCAACTCTGCAAAGGCTCGGAGAGGATGTAGAAGCGTGTCTCAATCAGCTGGTATTTGGCACAGTGAGGAGATCTCTTCGATATCAGATTGCTGAAGAAATGAAAAAACATGGGTTTTTAAGACCATACGAAGACAATGTACTGGAAAGGATATCTCTTATTGAGGTATAACATTTCCTAATCATTACTTGCTAGAAGGGTATCTTGATTCTGTGTGATGCTGACTTCATTTCAACTTCTTTCTTGCTTGACCGTGTGACAAAAAAGAGGCTATATCCTAGCAGCCACTTTTGGGAAACATATCTTACTCGTCGAAAGGAACTCCTGAAAGCTGGAGTACCTTTTGACTCCACTAAAATCAGCTTGCACCTTGGGGGGACTTCTTTGTTCCAGCATCTCGAGATTGAGTGTGGTGAGGTTGATGGTGTTGTTCTAGGTTCTTGGACAAAAATCAATGAGAGTGCATCTGAGCATGCGTCTGATGAAACCGATGCAATTGCTGGCTACTGGGCTGCAGCAGCCGTGTGGTCAAATGCTTGGGATCAGAGAACATTTGATCATGTAAGAAGTTGGATATAGTCATTTTTTCTCTTGCACCATTCCAGAATGTTAGTACCTCCAGGTCCAGGGAAGTTCAAATTGATTTCAACCTAGTCGGCATGTTTAGCTTGAAATTGGATCAGTTGGATTATTTGTTGATCTGCATAGCTTAACGGTGTTTGTAGTCTTACACTGGTTCTTCACAGTACTTTTCTCAGTTGTTTCCTTGTTTCATAAAAAACGGGACAAATGCAGGCAAGAAGCCATCTGTGCTTGCTTCTCGAATAGCTACCCTCTGCTTATCTTTTCCTCTTAACAAAAAGGGTGGATGAAATTATAGATCTGTAAATAGTGTTTGCTCCTGCTGTTTTATTTTTGGTTGCATTTCATATCTTCTTCCTTGAATTAGCACATTGTAGAGCATTAAATGGCTGCTACTGCAATCTATTAGTTCTATAGAAACCCTTGAATTGGAAGTCGTCATTAGTTTTCAATTGTGAGAGTAACAATGATACATTTGAATGAAGGGTTAACGACTTTGCATATCAACATTGTGTTCTTTTTAGCATTACCCCCATGAACTCACTCAGGCAAAATTTGTTTTGTTCGTTTCATGTCTGCGTTTTTTGGTTTTAGTATTATTTCTTGTTTAAATTTTGTGCAGATAGTCTTGGATCAGCCTTTAGTCATGGGTGTTCATGTTCCATGGGATTCCCAGCTGGAGTATTATATGTGTCACAATGATTGGGATGAAGTCCTTAAGCTGTTGGATCTCATTCCTGAGGATCTTTTATATGACGGAAGTTTGCAAATTGCTTTGGATGGTCCGAAGCAGTCTTCTGGCGTTAATTATTCAGTTTCTTCCCGTAGCGAGTATATATGCTCCATCGAAGAAGTGGATGCTGTACTTATGGATGTTCCTTATATCAAGATATTTAGGTTACCTGCAGATATCCGGTACTCATTGTGGCTAACAACACTTATGGAGCAGGAACTTGCAAAAAAACTTGTATTTTTAAAAGAATATTGGGAGAACGCTCTAGATGTAGTCTATCTTCTGGCTCGGGCAGGTGTCATCCTTAGTAATTGCGAAGTTTCATTTAAGGAGGAATCTTGTAGGCCATCCCTAGATCTTTGTTTGTCCAGAAAGGAGAGAGGAGCAAATGGTGATACCTTGAATGCTGTACACAAGCTATTCATACATTATTGCACACAATATAATCTGCCAAACCTTCTGGATCTGTACCTTGATCATCACGATTTGGTCCTAGATAATGATTCACTCAGTTCATTGCAGGAAGCTGTGGTAAGTGCTTTCCACGTCCATCAAATATTTGTGTTAATATGTCTGTTCTTGCTTCGCCTTTTGGTCCATCTTTCGAAAACTCACTATTTACTGATAACGCGAAGAATCTGTCCAATGTATTCAGGGTGATTCTCACTGGGCAAAATGGTTGCTGCTCTCCAGGATCAAGGGCCGGGAGTATGATGCTTCATTTTCAAATGCACGCTCAATTATGTCACGTGGTGCGACACCAAATGGTGAACTTAGTGTTCCAGAGATTGATGAAATTGTTTGTACTGTTGATGACATTGCTGAAGGGGCAGGAGAAATGGCAGCTTTAGCAACTATGATGTGTGCTTCTGTGCCAATTCAAAAATCCTTGAGTACTGGCAGTGTGAATAGGCACAGTAACTCTTCTGCGCAGTGCACATTGGAGAATTTGAGATCATTTCTTCAGAGATTCCCTACTTTATGGAGTAAGCTTGTTACTGCTTGTATTGGAGAAGATATTTCTGGCAACCTTTTGCGGACCAAGGCTAAGAATGGTAAAGCCTGATCCACTACACTTTTTCTTTTATTTTGTGTAATGATATTGATGTCATACTCTCACTGACTCTATGATTTATCAGTCTTGTCAGAGTATCTGAACTGGCGTGACAGTGTATTCTTCTCAGCTGCACGTGATACCTCACTTTTGCAGATGTTGCCTTGTTGGTTTCCTAAGGCGGTTCGTAGATTAGTTCAGCTTTATATCCAGGTATCCATTTCTGATTTGTATGTCGTATACTTGTATGTGCTTTTCTGAGTTGTACAACACTTTCAACTTTCTGGATTTGAGGGATCTAGTTGAACTCAATACTTGCACTGTAATCGGTAATATAATAAACTTAAGAAGTTCTATGAAATTGTGGGATGGTTGCGAGGAACTGCTGCAGACATATGAAAACCATTAGGGGAAGTGACCACTAAGATTTAGGCAGGAAGGAAAACACCTCAAGTTACATATAGGTTTTGCTTATAATCGGCCAGTTATAAAGTTACACACCTACTCGTTATCAGTAGTAGCAGTTTATCTTTTCAATGGAATTCTCGCGCATATATGTTTTGCTTAAAATGTTTTTGCGCAGTCTCTTATACGGGAACGTTTTCTCCGTAGGGACCTCTTGGATGGCTGTCTTTCTCAGGATATCCTACAGGGGAATATCTACTGCACAGAGGTGTTGAGTTCTTTATAAATGTAGACGATCCAACTGAGATAAGTGCCATATCATGGGAAGTAATCATCCAGAAGCATATCGAAGAGGAACTTCATAACACAAAAACTGAGGTGGTACATAATATACCTATCTCTCTAACCTGTCGATGATGCTACCTTCGCGGATGCTTTAAATGTTTCAGTTGTTATATAGTTTCCTATCGATTTACTGTCATGGCAATGTCTCATTTTTCGAAATTATCTTGATGAAGGTTGTCATCTCATGCTCATGCAACATATCACTGAGCTTTGTATACTTACTGACTGATAGAGTTTATATAATAGTTACTTATGTTTAAGTTGAACTGAAACTAGGGAACCGAACTTGGACTTGAGCACTTCCTGCATCGTGGACGGCCACTTGCAGCTTTTAATGCTTTCCTGGAACATAGAGTTGAAAAGCTAAAACTGGAAGATCAATCTGGCTCTTCGATACATGGACAAAGAAATATGCAGTCAGATGTTCCGATGCTACTTGCACCTCTGACGCAGACTGATGAGTCACTTATTTCATCTGTACGTGCTGGTTGCCTTACCATGGCTAGCTTAATTTTCATTCTATCTGCAACGCTTTTATTGTTTTTTCTTTCTTTCAATTGCTGTCTATATATGTCTGACTGACTGTTTTCTTTTGCTCTCCAGGTCATACCACTTGCTATCACACACTTTGGGGATTCTGTGTTGGTGGCTTCGTGTGCCTTCCTGCTTGAGCTTTGTGGTTTATCTGCTAGCATGCTTCGGATAGACGTGGCATCATTGAGAAGGATATCATCCTTTTATGAATCAAATGATAATGCGGATATGGCTCAACAAAAATCGCTTAAGGGTTCTATGTTTCATGCGGTATCTAGCGAAGGTGA
This sequence comes from Eutrema heterophyllum, assembly GCA_002933915.1. Taxonomy (NCBI): domain Eukaryota; kingdom Viridiplantae; phylum Streptophyta; class Magnoliopsida; order Brassicales; family Brassicaceae; genus Eutrema; species Eutrema heterophyllum. The sequence goes on along the minus strand of PKMM01050542.1, from coordinate 116,438 downwards.
TCTAATGGGGTCACTAGCTAGGGCCCTAGCTAACGAATATGCTTATCCTGATATTTCAAGTGTGTCTAAGCAAAAACATACTCCAAACAGTATTTCTGGTGCTCAACCCTGTCTTCCGCTAATGCTTGTTCTTCATCATCTGGAACAAGCTAGTCTTCCAGATACTGGAGTAGATAGAAAAACAAGTGGGTACTGGCTGTTAACAGGTGATGGTGATGGGTCTGAACTGCGGTCTCAGCAGACATCTGCTAGCTTGCATTGGAGTTTAGTTACTCTTTTCTGTCAGATGCATAAGATTCCCCTGAGCACCAAATACCTTGCCATGCTAGCAAGAGACAATGATTGGGTATTGGTTCATGATAATTCTTCTTACCTTTTCTTTTCTTACCCTTGAGCTATCCTTTGACCTGATGTATGTAAATATCAGGTTGGATTCTTATCTGAAGCGCAGCTTGGAGGGTACCCATTTGATACGGTGCTCAATGTGGTATGTCTCTCACCCTTTTACTGGTTTCAGAAATCACAAACAGTAACTTAAAGTGCTATGTTACAATTATATGACACATTTTCATCTGTTAGGCATCAAAGGAGTTTGGTGACCAACGTTTAAAAGCTCACATAGTGACCGTTTTGAGATATGCCAACTCAAAAAAGAAAGCTACCATATCGTACTCAGATGACACAAGCAGAGGTTTTACATGTTCCTTCTCAGAGGATGGAGCTTATGTCTCTGCTGAACTCTTTCGCGTTTTGGCTTACTCTGAGAAGCTAAAGAATCCTGGAGGCTACCTTTTATCAAAAGCTAAGGAGTTATCATGGTCTATTTTGGCTCTCATAGCATCATGCTTTCAGGATGTTGCTCCTATATCATGCCTAACAATTTGGTTGGAAATTACCGCAGCCAGGTGTGAAAAAATTTGGTGACAGAAATTCAATTGGGTTGGGTGTATCGGAAATCTGAATGCATTTGAAGTCTATAACAATAGCGTTTCAAACTTTTTTTACGTTTTCTGGAATGGAATAAAAAGATGCATTATTTTTTGTCTTGGGTCTAACAAAGATCATTCTTTTCAGGGAAACGTCATCTATCAAGGTGAACGATATAACCACTAAGATAGCAGAAAATATAGCAGCAGCCGTTCTATCTACAAATTCCTTGCCAACGGATGCTAGGGGTGTCCAGTTTCATTACAATAGGAGGAATCCTAAACGGAGACGACTTATTGCACATACATCTGTGGATTCATTGGCTTCAGCTAATAGTTTAAACACCTCGGCTGGTAATTTTTTTTTCTCTCACAGAACAGAAGCCGCAGAAGATGAAAAAGCTGAAGATACCAGTGTTACTAATGATTCGTCTGATGAGCATGCGTCTCTATCAAAAATGGTCGCAGTGCTTTGTGAACAATGCTTGTTTCTTCCTCTGCTAAAAGCTTTTGAATTGTTCCTCCCTTCCTGCTCTCTACTGCCATTTTTCCGTGCTCTTCAGGTTTGTCATACGTTTTGACCCACTATTTGCTCTCGCTGTTTCTTTCTGTTTCTTTTGGGCCCTTGGTTGTCTGTTTACGATGACTTTTACACAACATCTGTTCATGGGTCTGATGCTGTTTTTGTTCACCATGAATTCATCCGCCTTCTTTTTTCTGTTTTTCTGTGGGAGAAAACTGATGATGGAATTCTGCAAAAGTTATGATTGGATGTGAGCAGTGAAAAGAAGATACTAAGAATTTGTAAAATGCTTTGGATTTTAATTGTCTTTAATCTTTTTTCTGCAGGCATTTTCTCAAATGCGCCTGTCTGAAGCTTCAGCACATTTGGGTTCTTTTTGGGCTAGAGTTAAAGACGAATCAATGCATTTACAGTCAAATACAGCCAAAGAAGTCAATTTTGGGGCATCTTGGATCAGTAAAACAGCTGTTAAAGCTGCTGATGCTGTTTTGTCAACCTGCCCGTCTCCATATGAGAAAAGATGCTTACTGCAACTTCTTGCTGCAACTGATTTTGGTGATGGGGGATCTGCGGCAACATATTATCGGCGTCTTTATTGGAAAGTTAATTTGGCTGAGCCATCACTCCGGTCGGAGAATGATCTTGACTTAGGAAGTGGGGCTCTTGATGATGGCTCTCTTCTGGAAGCTTTAGAAAAGAACAGGCAGTGGGAGCAAGCACGAAACTGGGCCAAGCAACTTGAAACCATTGGTGCCCCTTGGGCATCCTCTGTTCATCATGTTACTGAAACGCAGGTAACAACACTTCTTGGCTCGTATCTTATACTTGATCTGCCAGAAAGTTTCTGGTCATTTGGATTCTGGAGGTCTAGCAACTTATAAGAAAATCATTGTCTTAGCCTATTGACTCCTTAGCTATTTCTGGGTAATCTTCCCATGCTGGTTTCTCTGTCTCTAGCAAACGACTCCTCTAGCAAACGACTCCTCTAGCACTTCATGGTGGTTATATACTGAAACATGAGAATTGCTTTGGTAGAGGTTCTTTCAACTTTAGGATGAATCACAGATTGCAGTAGTGTAGGAGATCTGTGATCTTTTTGGTCGAAGAGTACAATAAACTTAGGGATTTGTTGAATGCCCACCACTGGTTCTAATTATGTTTAGGGATTTTTTGAATGCCCAATCTTAATAGACGTTTGTTGTATCTGCTTTACATATAGGCAGAATCCATGGTTGCAGAATGGAAAGAATTCCTTTGGGATGTCCCAGAAGAGAGAATCGCATTATGGGGTCACTGCCAAACTCTGTTCATCAGATACTCTTTCCCTGCTTTACAGGTCACTTTTTTGATTGCCTCACTTGTAACCAGTTTATATGTGGAAGCCTGATATTGCTACAAGTGAGTCTGTTGCTTATTCTTTTACAGGCAGGTTTATTTTTCCTTAGGCATGCAGAAGCGGTGGAGAAAGATCTGCCTGCAAGAGAGATCTATGAGCTGTTACTGCTATCCCTTCAGTGGTTGAGTGGGCTAACAACCCTGTCGCACCCGTAAGTGAGCTTGTACCATAATATGTAATTATTTTTACTGGGTTTATGACTTCGATTTTACCAATATCAGGGTTTATCCTTTGCATCTTCTGCGAGAAATCGAGACGAGAGTGTGGCTATTGGCTGTTGAAGCAGAAGCACATGTGAAAAATTTAGGAGCATTTAGTCCGAGTAGTACAGGAAAAGACATGGCGAATGGAAATAGTTCAAATCTTATAGACCGAACTGCAAGTATCATAACAAAAATGGACAACCATATTTCTTCAGCAACGAAAAATAAAATTGGAGAAAAGCACGACTCCAGGGGCCCTGGCCAAGCACATCAAAGGAACCAAGACACGAGCACTTCAATATTTGGTGCCAACACAAAGCCCAAGAGGAGAGCAAAAGGAAATGTCCCACAGAGAAGACATTTTGTGGATTCTTCAGATAGGAATACTGATTTTGAAGATTCTTCATCTTTTCTAAACATTAAAAGCGAGTTCCAGCTGCAAGAGGAAAGCACGGGTTTGGAGATGTCCTTATCAAAGTGGGAAGAAAGTATAGAACCTGCGGAGTTGGAAAGAGCTGTTCTGTCTTTACTGGAGTTTGGACAAGTAACAGCTGCGAAGCAGCTCCAATTTAAGCTTGCTCCAGGAAATCTACCTTCTGAGCTGATAATTCTGGATGCTGTTATGAAGCTAGCAATGCTTTCTACACCTCGCAGTCAAGTACCACCGTCAATGTTGGAGGATGAAGTTCATTCTATCATTCAATCACACAGTCTAAAAATAGACCAGCCTATGATTGAACCGCTGCAGGTTGTTGTCTCTATATCTTTCTCACCTAAATTTTCACGTGTTACTGTGAAGCCTATTACATATTCATTCAAACGAATACCACTTATCCTTTTTGTTATTTTCCCCTATCTTGCTCTTATAATTTCTTTGTTGGATTTAATACTGATTGGCATCTGATGCTCTAGGTTCTGGAGAGTCTATCAAACATTTTAAATGAAGGCAGTGGACGTGGGCTGGCAAGAAAAATCATCGCAGTTATAAAAGCTGCTAACATACTGGGCCTTACATTCACCGAGGCATATCAAAAGCAGCCCATAGAGTTGTTACGGTTACTTTCACTCAAAGCACAAGATTCCCTTGAGGAAGCATGTCTCCTTGTCCAAACACATTCCATGCCCGCTGCTAGTATCGCTCAGATACTTGCAGAATCCTTTCTAAAGGTAACTTAGCTAAACTATCTTTTTTAACTTGTGTATGCTGACACGATTCATATATCATTACTTTTGAATGTTGACTTCAACTCTGGACAAAAATCTGTCTTATGGTTTTGTTTTGATTGACTACTTGGAAAACCCCTCCAGTAATGACTTCTTCTTTCCCTCCTAACTGTTTTCTGTGGGTTCTTTTGTGTTTTGTCTCTAATCTGTTTTCCATGTGCCAGGGTTTACTGGCAGCTCATCGTGGAGGATATATAGATTCTCAAAAGGAGGAAGGGCCTGCTCCACTTTTGTGGAGATTTTCAGACTTTTTGAAGTGGGCGGAGCTTTGCCCATCTGAACAAGAAATTGGTCATTCATTAATGCGTCTTGTGATTACCGGGCAGGAAATACCACACGCGTGTGAGGTATGTGATTTTGTGAAAGCTTATTAACAATATCGTCTGATCGCTGCATGAATTTCTAAAAAGATGAGCGAATAAGTTGTCAATGCTGATTTGGTAATATGGAATGCTGTTTTTCAGGTTGAGCTGCTTATTCTATCTCATCACTTCTACAAGTCATCCACGTGCCTTGATGGAGTTGATGTTCTTGTGGCACTTGCTGCCACTAGGGTTGAGGCTTATGTTGCTGAGGGCGATTTCTCATGCCTGGGTCGTCTAATAACTGGAGTCGGAAACTTTCATGCTCTTAATTTCATTCTCAATATTCTAATCGAAAACGGGCAGCTCGATCTCTTACTACAAAAATTTTCTGCTGCTGCTGATGCAAACACTGGCACTGCCCAGGCTGTCAGAAGTTTCCGGATGGCTGTTCTGACTACGTTGAATCTCTTTAACCCAAATGACCATGATGCATTCGCAATGGTATGTCTTTAGTAAGCTGGGATTAGCCAAGTAAAAGTTTATTTCATCAGGTTTTGTCTGCTTACCACAATTCACTATCATCATGGATAATAGAGTATATCTAGATTGGCTTTTACCACTTACGTTACTCGTGCACATGAAGCAACATTTTGGGATGCTTTTTTAAAAGATTACTTCTATTTATGGCTTTTTTTTCATGAGACATACGTTGTTTTCAGGTATATAAACACTTTGACATGAAGCATGAAACGGCTGCTTTGCTAGAGGCACGTGCAGATCAGGCTGCACAGCAGTGGTTTCTACGGTATGACAAGGATCAAAATGAAGATCTCCTTGATTCTATGCGCTATTACATTGAAGCTGCTGAAGTTCACACTTCTATTGATGCTGGAAACAAAGCACGGAAGGCTTGTGGTCAGGCTTCCCTTGTCTCCCTTCAAATAAGGATGCCAGATTCCAAGTGGCTCTGTCTATCCGAAACGAACGCCAGAAGAGCACTTGTTGATCAATCCCGTTTCCAGGAGGCTCTGATTGTAGCAGAAGCTTATGGTCTTAATCAGCCAAGCGAATGGGCACTTGTGCTTTGGAATCTGATGCTCAAACCCGAACTAGCGGAAGAATTTGTGGCTGAATTTGTAGCGGTGCTTCCCCTACAGGCTTCAATGCTTCTGGAACTGGCTAGATTCTACAGAGCGGAAATGGCAGCTCGAGGCGACCAGTCTCAATTCTCAGTCTGGCTCACAGGAGGAGGGTTACCAGCTGAGTGGGCCAAATACATGTGGAGATCATTCAGGTGTTTGTTGAAGAGAACACGGGATTTGAGGTTACGGTTACAGCTCGCTACAACAGCGACGGGATTCCCTGACATGGTCGATGCGTGTATGAATGCGTTGGATAAGGTCCCGGAAAATGCTGGACCACTTGTATTGAAGAAAGGACATGGAGGAGGATACTTACCACTCATGTGAGTGAGTGAACTAAAGAGATCATCCCAAAGGATGCAATGTTAAGTATCTCTCTCTCTGCTTCATCGTTGTGAGAGCTCGATGGAGCTGTAAATTAGCCGGAGAAATTGGAAAAGGGGTTTTTGAAGAGACACAAACTGAAGTCTTTTCTTTTTTTTAATAGGTTTCAGTGTTTTTGTGTATGTGTTTTTTGTTGATGGGTCTCACAATTCTTTCTATTTGGTTTTTTTTTTTTTTCTCTCTTTATCTCATTTTTTTCCCGGCAACTATATGGCAGTCTTGAGAGATATAGAGACGTGTACAGTGTAATAACTGTCTTTGATATATGTTCTTATAGAATTGCATTGTTTGAACACTTTGGAAGGTTTATTGTTTGTATATTTGCTTGCATCGAATGGATATTTCATGTTTTTGGAAAAAGGGGGTATAATGGAATTTTGGATTTAACAGTATCATGTCATATGTACTGTTCATCTGGATTCCCTAAAAGCAAAAGATACAAAACGAAGAAAGCAGGGGCGGTCCCGTCAAATTCGCTCCTCACGCGCTTTCTCTGATAATCTATATAATTATTTGTGTAGTGATTTGCTTATGTGTCGGTTTCTCGGCGAGTTTCAAAGCGTTTTGCTTACGTGTCGTTATTTAAAAGAATCTCACTTACGTGTCGAAATTCACTTAAAACGAACCAAATTTATTTCAAACAAACCGAATATATCCTTAGATAAATCGATATAGCTCGGTTTATATTTTAAACATCATTGTAATTTGATTTCAATTTTGGTTTAAGAAACCCTAGCCATGTTATCTCTACTTTGGGTCGTAGCCCACAAGTTATAGTCGGTCGTGCTTAGCCCTAATCGATTTCCTTATAAATATATTTTGTTTGCTTAATTAGTCATATCGATTTTGTAGCTCCTTCTTCGATTAGGTATCAATTTCTTTGATTTCGTTTCCCTCTTGATACTCTTAGAAGCACCGATCTGATTTAGACAGTTCGGGTTTACCTTCTGTGTGTTTCTTTTTAATGTATAGTTCACTGGCCAAAATTCTAAAAGAACATGATCAGCGACAACTTTGTATTTCTTCGACAATATCAAAACCTAGATTTTATTTTTGCTGCAATATTGTGTCGTAGATTTTTCTTTTTGTTTTAATAGCTTATTGATTTATGTAGATGATTCTACGAACATCAGTTCATCTAAATATGATTGGGGTTTACGCGAAGATTGCACGAAGATGAAAGCAAACCTCCATCTCAACTGGTAAGTTTTTGGGTGAGTAATTATACATTCAGTTTCTCTATTTGTTTGATATATTCTTTCAGTTGTATGCATATGTTCTGTTTGATATGTCCTATTATTTTGTGTGTTTCCAATCGAATGAAACATATCGTAGAAAAGAAGAGATGAGAAAGAAAAAAAAATGATATATAGATCTTAGGTTTTATTGCTCTGAATATTTTTGTTTTTTTTCATTTAACAGAAGCACAAATGTAATCAAGAGAAAATGCAGAAAACCGAGAATTGCTCAAGATGAAGACTAACACAACAAAGAGAATCAACGTAGTCAAGGTTGAATTCTATCTCATATCCAAAACTATGATGCCAACATTGCTCTTTTGGTTTTGTTTATTCATCTCTTGATATTTTTATTGCTTTTGAACATAAAAATCAGTAGGTGATGAAGATGAAAACACCACAACAGAGAACATCAAAGTAGATAAGGTTGAATTCTATTTATCCAAAATTATGTCTAGATTGCTCTTTTGGTTTTGTTTATTTCTCTCTTCCAATGTAGTTTTCGTCGTGACATGATATATATACACACTTTTGGATAACAGTAACCATCAAGGGTACTATTTAGTGGAGCTTTCACCAACAAGCAGTGACAAGAATATAATGATGATATACTTCTTCGTAGACAAACAAGTTTAATAAACGTCTTTTTGAAGATAAAGAAAGCCAAAAAGACGTTTCTGCATCGAGGCATTTAAAACCATGGAGTTAAACCCAAAGCCAAAAAATATGAAACTTTTCGAGATCAATGGTTTATTATTTTATTTTTGTTGTGTTTTTCATACATGAAAGGTACTTGGAATACATAAACGACCATTCACACAAATCAAGGCAGTCGGCGAGAGTTGTTACAAAGTTATCATCATGGTTCTGATAGGTAGGTGAATCTTGAGAATATTTCTGGCTTTATGTTGTTTATTTGCTCTATTTCTTTGTTTTTATAATTTATTTAGTGTTAATCTCTTTGTTACATTTTAATTTTGTTTACCTAATTTTTATAATTTATATTTCGTAACATGAATATGGTGTTATCAATAGGATTTAGTGGGAGAACTGAAAAGATTACTATGGTCGATGATAACAAATATTCAACAAAAATACGGGTTATGGGTTGTGACTCGCAAGAAGATACGACCATGTCCATCGAACACAATTGTGTATTTTGTTTGTGAAATTTTCATTTATTGTGTTTTATTTTTTTCTTTAGGTTTTGATTCAAGTGTTATTTTAGTTTTAGATTTTTTCTGTTTGTTCATTTTAGTATCTTGGTGTTGAAAGTGTTGTTCTCATTTGCTTTGTGGTTGTCTATAGGAACTAGATGTCGAATTACAACTGTGAAGAGTCTTCCGTTAAGGAAATTGTTAGATTCAATCTCGGATACAAGGCAAACTTGGGATTGATTTTGTATGTGAAATCGTTTGAGTCGAGTGCTATTGCACCATAAACAAGGATATTTACAAGTATAAGAAATCAGGCATGGAGGTATTGGTATCGCATGTGCTCTCAAACTGTGAAGCCAGTAATAGAAGATGATTTAAAATACCCCTTTACTCAAAGTGTGTTTCTTGAATAGATGGAAGACTAGCAAGATTCTTCGGATACGATGATCAGAGAGCAAACCGTGCTCTCTGAGCTCCAATCTTGATTGAACTTATGAATGATCATGTGCGCCGCAGAAGGAACTAAAGTGTTGAGTTTATTTAATATAACTAGAATGAGACATCGGCTGAGAATGAGACTGTAAGTGGTACAGAAAACTATTTGGATTGGCAACTTCAAGAGATTGTTAGGAGAAAAAGATGGTTTTTTGCTGCAGTTTTGCAATTGCTTTAGGGAATACAAGCATTATTAACTCTAAAATCGAAGAGTAACGAATATGATAACAACATCGACAAATGATATTATTGGAGTTAGTAATGTTTATGTTAGAAGTCGTTTTGGAATTGAGAAAATCAGGAAATTGCGAAGAAAAGGAAGAAGAAGAGCAAAAAAGCAAGAGACTGCTTGTGTACCATTAAAATTTGTTTTAACACCCTCATATTGCTTTGAGCCAGTGTCGTCATGTCGAGTCCAACTTATAACCATGTTGTCTTCAAAACTTGATAGCATAACATATGTCTATCCATTTCAAGACAGGAAAAAAAACAATTCGGTAATAAAAAACATTATTCAAAGTTTTCCCATTAAAAAAATGGGAAGGGGAATTCGGATAGCTAAAATCACTTTTTAAATTCTAACTAATATGGGACATGTATTTTGGGAATTCGGGTAATTTTGGAAAAAAATTAGAATATTTTAAATATTTTTCATTAATTGTATAATTACCCATCCCATACATTTTTTCTTCCTTTATATGTTTTGAATAAAATAAAGGTCCCAAACAATTAACTATTTGAATGGAAAGAGGAAGCGAACATAAGATCAGAACGGATGCGGCATGGGTTGGGTTTCCCATTCCGAAATGGACAAGTCTAGCATAACAGCCAACAAGGATATAATAATAAAAAGTTTACAAAAGCAAAAGACAAGTTAAAGTATAATCAGTTCTACAACCAAACTTATATGTTTTGCTCAATGTGGTAAAAGGTCCTATGTGTTTTAAGGATATAAAAACGGTATGTGGTGTACTCTATCTGACATTCAAGGAGGCTTTCTATGCATACGGTTTATTAGACGATGATAAAGAGTATATTAAGTCTATCAAGAAGGCAAGTGTATGTGGTTCTGGTAGATATATAAGAAAACTATTTGTTATTATGATGATTTCGAATAGTGTTGTCTCGGTGCTTGATGTTTGGGACGCTACCTAGGAAATATTATCAGAAAATATTTTGTTTTCGGCAGAGGAGAATAAATCCAGTAATTAAGAAAAATTTAGCCCCTTATCTCGACCATATGGATCTTTGTTATCTATAACATCTTTATTTTTGTTTTTGTTATATATCAAGATCAAATAAATAGTTTGACTTTATCGAAGATCGTAAGGCTGTTGCGTGCCAATGAGAATTCTCTTGCTAATTTTAATGAGAGGCCTAAGCCAGATGATATCAAAATCGAAAGATTTCAGAATATTTTGCTCAGTGATGAAAAGAGTTATGATCGGATAAGTTACGAGAAAAACACGTGAAATTAATATCGATGATGACAAACAAGCAGTTGTGTGTTTATAACGAAATACTAAACAATGTTATGCATGACATCGGTGGAGTTTTCTTTGTTTACAGGTTTGTAGGAACTGTGAAAACTTTTCTCGGGATTGTTCTAGGAATTACAATAAACATGAGGCTCCACCCATGTCTTAATTAGAGTGATGCAAACGATAAAAATTATCTTTAAGTGCCGATAGTAGGCATGTTCATTTCGGAAATCGCAGAAAGGGATGGGAACGCGTTATCCGCGTATTGATCATTCATAAGCCTAAACACACATCCCTTTCTCGCGATATCTCGTCCCAATTCCTAAAATGAACATGCCTAAACACACATGAAAAAAATTAACTATTTATTTTATTTTGAAGTACAATAAAATATAAATAACATATTATATAAAAGTATATTTTCAATTTTAACGTTCTACTTATTAAGTGTTTGGAGCCCACGCAGGGCGTGGGCCCGTTAACTAGTATATATATATATATATTTTTTGGGCTCAACATCAATTTTCATCAGCCTATTGATCGAATTACACAGGTTTATCCACTTACATAAGATTCAACCCATCTTGGCACTATAGAGTAAAGCTTAGGTACATGATCCAAAAGAGAGAGATTCCTTTGCTACTCTATACTCCATTGCATCCTCTTGGAGTAATATCTTTTTTTCTTTTTTTGATCAAAGGAGTTATATCTTACTACTAATTTAAAATTGAATAATTTATTTTTTTCAACATTTAATAAAGAGTAACGTAGGTCACCAAGTTTGATGTTAAAAAAACAAAGAAGAAGCTAATTTCTCAATTTTACATGAAAATTGAATCGATCATTGGTACTTCACAAACTCTGATCACATAGAACTCACAAGGGGTTGAATGTCATCATCACACTTTCAATCATTTTCTTGCCCACAAAAATCTGCTGCCACTTATTCCTCTTTCGATTCTTTAACCGTCGTGGGGCGTCTCTGTGCAAGTGTTCTCTTTGTGCTCTCGAGGACACCAAAGAATATTGAACCTCCAATACCTATCCACAACACTCTGGGCCCAATACCCTACAAGTAAAACCATCGTGCAACGATTAGCGGTTTTGTAGTCTTAAAGCTGCTCAACTTAGAATAGAGTTTCGAAGAATTCTAATTGAAGTAGTTTGCGTGTGTGTACCTTTAAGAGAGCAGAAGCTCCTTCCTCTCTTACAATTGTTTGAACACAGTCAACGATTCCTTGATATTGTTTGGCTGATCCCTGAGAAGATCAAGAAATAATAATAAGATGATTTGAATTTGGAGATAATAAAGGAGACATTTAAGGTGTGATTAACCATTATTACCTGAACCATTAATCTTGTCTTAATAACATCAAGCGGAGTGGTGACTGCTCCGGTCAGAGCACCTGCACATACCACGATCAGCAAATTATAACACTCACACACTGTCTGTGTAACAACTCCATTGTACTTTGTAACGTTAAGGTGAATGTGGATCAGCGTTTTCTTTCAGTTCGGTCAATTAAATCTCATTTCAGGTCAGATTATGGATTGTGTAACATTCACCAGATCTACCAAAAATTATGAATCCGGAATTTTTTTTATTTAAAGCATACAAGGTATGTCACCAACCAGCAAATGCACCAATTAGAGCGTTCTCAGGATCATTCAGCTCTCTACGCGCCTGCCAAAAAATCAAGCAAATTTTATATCATGCTATCATTTCATCAGAAGTTACAAAGCGTAAGTGTTAACCAAGGATGAACTAGAGATTTAAGAAATGTCAATAATTTTGCCAAGAAGCTTACTGCTCTTTTATAGCCCAAGCATAGCTGCTCATATATGCAGAACTGAATAGCATCAAACGGCAAATCTCGTAATAGGAAAGATCGATACCCCTAGAAGAAATTGAAATAAGTTACTACACAAAAATTCAACATAAAGCGCAGACTAAAAGGAAGAGATAAAAGGTGTTACTAACTGCATAGAGACCCCAAAACCCCTCTTTCGATGCAATAAGTCGAACAGCGTTTGGGGCTGATGTAAACTGTCCAGTTTGCATTCTCTGCTTCACAACCTAAAGAATACACACATAGAAATATCAGTTGAAAGATTCTATGTAGAACATGATCTGGATTGCGATATCCAAGAGAGAGTTTTTACCTCTGTAGGCACTCGAATCAGAGAGGCAGCAAGTCCACCGATGGCCCCTGCAGTCTGGAATTTGAAACGAGGGCAACAGATTGTTCCTTTTCACTCTCAAATACAAGGCACATGCAAGAAACAGTTCAACGATCTAAAGACTAATTGTTGCTTATGTATACCATTCATCTACTGATATAATCATCACCTGATCATTTAGTGACAGCAGAGACTAATAAAATACTTTTTCAAAAGCAAAACTAAAGATGAAGAAAATCCCTCACCAGGTGAGCAACTGCGCTTAAATGATCAGGAAAAGTCTTCAGCAGTTTCTGCTTTGTGGGTTCGTAAACTCCAACAAATAAAGCAGAAGCCCTACAAAGAAACATTGTTAAAATAACCAGCGTCAAAACAAGTATAAAATAGGAGGAATAGAAATGGGAAAAGGAAATATAATTTTGTCAATACTATCTATTTTCTTGTGTTCTGGCCATTGAGACTCTTGGACAAGAAACGAGACAATCATCATTTATGGTAATTGCATCAGCCATCACCAATGTCAAGTAGGCTAGAAAAATGGTTCTGAATCAACAAAAAGGAACTAGCTCCATGAGCTCACAGTCACTTACGGTAAGACACCAGCAATATTTCCAGCTAATCCTGAATAAAGACCCTTCAAAACAATTTTCCCACCTCCACGAGCTGCCTACATCATAAGATCAAAATACTTTAGGAACTAAAGTTCAACTTTTTCTTTTTGTCTAGACCAAATGATATTACAGGAGCTAGTTGCGGATAGAGTAAAGATCAAATAGTGAAAAAATTTAGTTTCTTGACCTGCCTGAAGTCTTGTCTTAATTGTATCAATCGGGTATAAAGCTGTTTCAACTACAACTCCAGCTGTACCTCCTGCTATAAATCCCTCTGCATCATTAAAAGGGAAACATAAGCAAAGAAAATGTAGACACCCGAAGCTGCCGATTCAAGAAAATGTTAAACTTTGAGCATAAAAATAAATTATTCTTCAGGTACAAAGACTGTATAGGTATATTAACATTGAATTCATCAAATTATGATTGCAAATGAACCAAAAGAGAAAGTAGAAGGCATATATATATATATATATATATAAAGTCCTGAACCCAAAACAGTTGTTCTATACCAAACAGAGTGCGGAAGAAATCAAAGGGTTTTTCGTCTTGCGTATTGACTGAAGCAAAGCCTTTGCTCGTTTTGAGCTGTGGAATCTGCATTATCCTATTCGAAACATCTGCAAAAACACATCAAATAAATCAATAGACATTTCTCTCCTTCAATGTAAATGCAAAAACAAAAAAACAAAAAAATCTCCTTTTTTCTTGACAAATCCACAAAACCAATACGCAAACGAATTAAAGAACACTCACGACAGTAAAACAGCAAGAATTCACAGACAAAACGAGTTTACCAGGAGCACTCGCTGAAGAGCTCTTCACATCAACAGAGAGCGTAAGAGGAGCCATCAGAAGTGTCTCTGACCTAATTTCACCAAATCAGTTTCATTAATTTCGTTACAGTGAAACACAAAAATCACTACCAAACTAGTCAAGCAAATGAAGAAATATACAGTACACCATACACAAGCATATACATACAGAAACAACGCATAAATGTAGTCAGTGCCATAGAGACGCACACACCAGATTATAGGAAGAAACGCACACACCAGATTACAGGAAGAAAGGATAGAGGCGCGAAGTGTACCAGAGGAGCAAGAGAAGGTAGAGAGAGAGCACGTTCTTCGGCTCTTCCTAAGTTTCTCTCTCAGCAAGGGATTGATTATCTATTTACAGTTATGTCCCAATCCAAATGGGCCTAGGAGCCACTAGGCCTATAGATAACAAATGGGCCATTAGACTGTTAAGGCCCGTCATCATTTTCTTATGTATGCGTTAATAGGAACCACAAATTTAAAATTAATTAACCGTCTAGACCGCTTTATAAAACACTGTCCTCAAGTCTCGACATAATCTTGAGTTTTCAATTACTCAAAAACTGCTAATAGTGGAAGAGATGTACGCTGGAGAGATGTACGAGAACAAATACCTAAACTGAAACAGCACCAACAGATTTTTACAGATGAAACCTTTCATGTCTAATTCTACAACTGAGAGAAATCGCTACCCAAGTGCAGAGAAACCAAAAAACCCCGCTTCTTCGCGGTTCCAAACGCAGCCATGGACTCTGCCTGCTCGAGAGCGGTTTTCTCTTTAGACCAAAACATGTTAACATTTCATACCTACATATTCGTTATAAGCAAATGCCATGTTACTCCCTAGAACAAAACTTTAACTGATGAAGCATTTGAGAAGATAGAATTACTCACCGGGATATCGAAAAATTATATATCCGTGATTTATTTCCCATGAGTAAATTTAGCTTTGAATGTGTTTTGGAGCCGTTCTCGGGATTTGGCTTGAGCAGCCAATGCAACATCGTCAAGAAATCCCTTTTGTGGGAATTCTTCAGGGACAAGACTCCAATAGATCTCAAACTGTTGAGCTGCTTCCTCTTTTTTATCCATTAAGCTATAGACTATGCCCTGAAACAAATACCAACAATTTCTTTAAAGTGCAATAGCAAAAGATAAAGCTAAATCCCTTTTACTTGATAACTGAGAGATCACTTTAGTGAGTCAAAGATCATTCTTTTCATATATAAAATTACCTGGCAAAGGTAAGGTCGAAAATCTCGAGGGTTATCATTTACCATCTGTTGAAATATCTTTAGACCTTCTTCAAATTGACCCTGAGGTTTCAAACCAATCTCCATAAGTACATACAGAACTCCATTACTCCTCTTATGCATTCTTAAAGATTGTTCAAAGGACCAAAACACACAAGAAGGAAATATAGGACCAGTTCTGCAAATCGGTTTTACCTTCACAATATGCATTTGGCCGATCAAGACTTGTATGTTTCTCTCCTCGGTTACTAGGTTTCCTTGTCGAGCAACTTCCATAGCTTCCTTGAGCATATCAAAGACAGAGGAGTCATGAGTCTTGTGCATTACCATAGCAAGACCCTGCAAGGAATAAGACAATACCAAAACTGAATATTTTTTTTTTGTTGTTGTGAAGGAGCAATCAATTTAAGATATTGCAATATGAAATCAAAGCACCATTCTATTACCTACCAAACAAAAGAAGCACCATTTCTCCTAAACATCCACTATTTCGTTGCAAAACTCTAATCCTAGAGAAGCATCAAAAGGTGAGAAAACACATACGTGCAAAGCTCTGATCAAAAGAGGGTTTTCTTTGAGAATATCCTTAAACAATCTCTTAGCCTTGCTCAATTGTCCCATCGTCTCATAACAAAGCGCTTCTAGAAGCTTCCACTCAGCTTCACGAGGCTCTAACTTCATTAGCTTCTCAACATACTTCACAGCATCTTCAGTTTTCCCTCTCCTCATCTTCTTATACAAAACAGCCTTCATTGCCTCCATGTTCTCTGGCTCACTTTCCAGAAGCTTCTCGAACATTACTTCGTCCTCTAACTCCGATTGAGAGCTCACAGTTGCAGCGGGTAGCGCTAAAGCAGGTTTCGAAGAAGAGAACCCTAGAAAGACAAACGACCCAACAAGTAAAAACGCGGCTTTTCTCGCCAGAATCTGGACGAAATCCTTGGAAGAAAGAGGCGTCGAAGAGCGTATAAGAGGGAGATGTGACAAGGGCGAAGCGAAATCGACGGATTGGGAGAGTTGGGGAGCGAGAGCTCGCGAATTTCTCCACCGAAATGGAAACCCATTTGGATTACGCAAGTGGGTCGGAGTAAAAGTTTGTGCTTTTTCCCGGCTATGATGAAATTTAGCCGGAGAACAGAGAGCAAATACTCCGGTTGAACACATTCTATGCCTTGAGAGACAATCGCAAGAGCATTTGCGGAGAAACTTTTAATTTTCCTGAGACGAACGCTTTTACTTTTTACTGCCCTTGTGTAAACAAGTTAAATAAAAAATGGATTTATCGATTATTGGCAGACAACACAACAAACCTTCTTTCAGATTCCACTACAACTGAATCTTTCACCAAGAGATCAGCTAGGCAAAAATTGAAGATTGCCTTGATACGTTGAAGAGGGTATTTTTCAGAAAGAAGAAGATGTCTAGTAAGGAGAAGGAGAAGAACACGTGAAGACTTATTGACACGTGTGAAGAATAAAGAATTTCTTTGTAATTTCTTATTACTGTTTCAGCATAGAGAGAGAGAGAGAGAGAGAGAATAGAACTTTCTGTGCTTCGTAGATGGTAATTGTGTGCTTAAGTTTGTCGAGGGAGAAATTGTAATCTCCATTGTCATCTTGTAGCTCGATTCTCTCTGGATATCTCTTATGGTTTCTGGTTATCAATAAAGGACTATTCATCTTCTCTATTCTTAACAATTGGTGCGTATATACTCAAAATCGTATGAACATTGAGAAAGTAGACTCATTTGGTTGATGTGGACATTTGATTCCTTGTGACCTTATTATAAAATGCCAAAAAAAAAAAGAAGAAGACGCAGGCACTGATCTTTCAGCAACATCGAAGATCTTTGGCCTTCTTGTCTCAATTCAAACAACAATAAGAACAAACGTTCCCGGTGGATCAACCTTATAAGAAGTTGCGGATGTCTAAAGACTTCACGTCGGGCATTGTCTCATCCTTGAATTCCTCCCTGAATAAAAGAAAAAAAAAATCAAGAGAGAATGAATAAGTTTCATATTCGAAGAACATTGTGAATGCATATAATAAAAAGGTTGAAGATGAGAAGTAAACAAGGAAAGCAGAAAAGCTTTACTTCTTTTTTTGAGTGTCCATTGCTTCAATAGCGTCACTCCTTATCTCCTCCAACTGTGCTTTAGAATCACGACTTACTTTTTGTTGCCTTTGTCGAATTCCGCCATCAAAAGAGCCATTCCTTTCTTGTCGTCCCTCATGAGAGGCTTCTTTATTTCCTTTTCGACTTTTTCAAGAGCCTCAAACATCAGCCTCAGCGCCAAGCTCATCAGCAAGTCCCTTCCTACAAAAACATTTCACAAACCAAAAAAAAAGACTCTCAAGTGCTTTTAACATTCAGAGAAGAAAACAGATGTGAGATTTACATGACGGTGGAATATAAAAAAGATAGTGCACTTAACAACCGAATTCAAGATATTACAGAAAGCTATTTCCACTAGATAGGGAAATATTTACATAAGCGAAAAACTTGACAGGATCACCTCGAAAAGGAAAATTGAAACAAATTGAAGGTCTAATATTTACCTGGTACGAATTTCCTGCAACTTCAACAAGTATGCACGAGCATCTGGAATCTCTTTAGTCTCAACCTCAATATCAAATTGAATGCGTTGTGATTCTGAGAACATGCCTGCCCTGCATACCAGGAAAAAGCACAACACGCAACTAAATCAATAAAAGAAAATAATAACATTTAAATCAAAGTAGATTAAAATGAGAATAAGAAAACAAGAATGTCTAACAAACTGGACTGACAACACCAGTTAAAGTTGCTAAATGGCGAACATCTAGAGCAGAAAATGAACAAGAGGCCTACTTTTGTCTGATCGTCTTCATTACATTAGCATACTGTTGCACCGCAGCTGGGTCCTCTGGATCAATGGTGATCTTTTCCTTACGGAGAATTCCCACTGCAGTCTGAAATTTGGTCTTGATGTCCATAAATACACCCTTCAACATCTCTATCAAACATGTATACAGCTTTTAGTCCATAAAAGGCAGTACTCCAAGTTTACTCTAGTCACAATGACGATTTGGACAACACAATGAACAGAATCTAACACTCAAAGGAGGAACATAGAAGAAAGTAAGAGATGATCAGTCTTATGACAAGATAACCTGTGAAACACTAGTCCTAAAGATCATGACCGAGGTATCTCTATTGTATCGACAAAGAAAATCATCTTTCTAGAGGACTTGATCATTTTGTCTACATAATGCACACTCAAAAAGTGACTTTGATTCGTCTCACCTAGACACCACATTAAATTTAAAAGCACAAATAACTAAACATTAAAACAAAAAACAGACTGTGTCAGAAACAAAACGCAGGCAGGAAAACCCAATTCAGCTCAGCGTGAAAGAGAAACTATCTGCAGAAAGTATAGATGCCTATAAGCTAGAGAAAATATCATAATGGTCTATACAAAATTACAAATGAGAGACATTGGATGATCCACTCACCATCTCCTTTAAATGTAGGACGAGCAGCTTCCTTGGCAAAGGCACGGACTGGAATAGCATGATGCTGCTGAAAAATCACCAGACTTCCCTGTAGCTGCATAGTGGTAGTACGATAAAATGCAGTTAATGAGTCAGATCAGAGAAGCAAACTTTTTCACAAGCTTTAACTAGAATACTGCTTGGGTTCTATTGAAGCTATCATCTTGTCGAAGTTGAAACACTGAATTCCGAACAATGCTTCTTAATTGTGTTGCCGATCAACAAAGAGTATCAAAGGGATAAACCATGAAAAATTCTTCCATATCAGACCACCTCCGATAATTCAAATTTCTCATTTCTATTTGTAACAAAAATCTCCCTATCGAGAATTTATGAGAGAAAGATGAGTACCCAAAACGCGACAACTTTGCAACTTCCAGATGACGTGAATTTGAAAAAATACAACCAAAATCCACCATTTCAATCTGATTATGAAACCGAAACAAACAAAAAACAAAAAACTCAGGAAATCGGAGGAAGACAAGGAATCAAACAGGCCGGAGAAGAGAAGCGGGAGAAATTGAATCGAAGAGGAAGAGCAAATGTCGAGATCATTCCATGACAATTATGGAATTTGAACGTAACTAAGGCAATGAGCGAGATAGTGTACCTGCTTGGATCTGGACAAGAGACGAGAAGCATACGCCATTTTTGAAGAATCGAAGAGCTCTGACTAGTCGAAATTAGGGTCTGTTTGATTCATGTACTCTGTTCAGATCCCTATCCGGGAGACGAAAATTTTACTCGCGTTTTCTTACGAGTAATCAACGGCTAAGATTTAATCTTTCCCTCTTTTTTTTGGACATAGATTTACACAGCTTAGGAAACCTTTGTAAAATGACCAGAAAAAAAGGGAAACCTTTGTATAATTGTATGTATAATATATTTTTTTGGGGGGTTAAATCATAAATGAGGTATATATATATGTATATAATTTATACAGTTGATTGCCGTAAATAAAAATAATAATAACATGCGAGAATAATGATTGTAACTTGTAAGTATGTATATATCCGAAATCGACTAATCTTGTCCGAGCATCTTTTTTCTCGGTTTGGAAAAAAGTACACAAATATGTATGTAAGTTTTCGTGTAAGAAATACATTTTTTTATAATTAACTTACTTTGCTTTATTTAAACGAAATGGATTGTGAATCCGGCTTACACGGTTCTGGAAGAAGATTACACATAGTGTAATTAAAGTTTAAAGTAGAAGAAACTTGACATAATTAGAAACCGAATCTTCCGCTTCGGTTATAGTAATGGATTTCCTTGAATGTTAATCTAGCCACGATCACCTATGTTGCCTTGACCACGATTACCACGTTTACTTCCAACTAATTGCCACTGCATTTCCTTAACTTTTGCGGACGGTTTAACTGGTTTTTCCTGAAGGATTCTCTTACCCGATGGCGTCAAATAATCTATCTGGTCAGGTTCATTATCACTATCTGCATGTTCTTCTTCATCCTCCGACAAGGATAAAAATCTGTTGTTGCTCAATGACCAGCTAGGAAAGGACCTTCGAATAGAGTGTTCAACTTGAATAGTTGGAGGTGATACTTGCTTCGGAGTGACGATCTCTTTTGATGAGGCCAGTTCGGATCTGTTGTTGATGGTAATACAAGCTATCTCATGAGAATATATATTATGTAAGAAATACATTTCTAATCAACAGCAACAGAAAATAGTATTATGTAACCATCTGGTTTGTAAATATGCTATTCTGGCCGAGGTCAGAACGAAATCCCATCCACCACGTTTCTATACAATTCTAATTAACCAATCTTGTTTTATTAAGTAATCTCGGCAAAGTATAAGAAAAATTAGGTCGTCGGGATGACGATCTAATCGAAAAATAAGACTGAGCTGAAAAATATCGCCAGGAAATTCGCAGCAATTGTTCTCTTAGCTCTCTGGAATATATAAATGAATTGTGTATGATCTTTGAATGAGGGGAATCCTCCTATTTACAAGATCTTATGCCGGTTTCACTTTCACGATTTCTTTTTCTTTTTCGAGTTCGATAATGACAAACTTCATTTTTTCTCTGCGATAATTTCATTTTTTCTTGGAAGTGATAATGATAGTTTCCTTTGAAATCGAAGGTCGGTGCCGACGTAGATCAATCAGGCTTAATGGATCCTGAGACTGATAACAGAGCCGACTTTGGCTGAATCTTTGGCGGTTATGAACTATCGTAGACCGGAGTCAATTAGACCGATTTCGGTTCAAACCGGATTAATTAAACCGAAAGTGCGGAGTTTACCACTAACAACAATCTGGTTTGTAAATTTGTTATTCTGGTCGAGGAGAACGGAATCCCATCCACCACGTTTTTATATTGTTTTGAGTAGCAAAAAAAAGACCCTAAATCTGTAGAGGATTAATTAAAATCGTTGAAGGTCACATGATCGAACTAATTCCTTCTGTTATTCTCCGCATGAAACATGGCCTTAAGGCTAAAGTCAGAGTCACTAAAACTTTTTATTATTATGTTTCCTTGGCGCGGTAATAATTGTACGTGTTGATCGTTCAGTTACAGTTTGATTAGATGTTGTCGGAATTTGATCATTTAGTTATTTATATATACGTGTCTTTCCTTTGTAAACGTGTTAGTATTTTATTTATTTACCAAGCGACCGATATACCCGTAAGAATTTATGAGTATTTCCAATTTATGTGTATGCATATATATCGATCCTTTTCTCTAATTTTATTAAAATAAAATAGAAGTTGACAATTTGATTAAGTATATTTAAATAGATAAACTTTTGTTTGTTGTGATTGCAATTTGATCGTAATAATTTGTCCTTACATTTTTTGGTTACTTAGTCCAAATTAATGTTATGAGTAGTATACGTATATGATAGAAATCCAGCCATGGCCAGAACATACATCTAGTATAGTATACATTTAGTTATATTTGAAATAATATTATATTTTTAAAAAAATTATTTGATTATTATTTTTTTGGTAAAAATTATTTGATTATTTATTTATAGTTTCTTAGAATTTCTACCTAAAACTGAATCAAACCCGACCGGTTATAAGCCAAATTAATTTGTATAAAACGGGAGTAAAGATTCTGGTCCCAGTTCGGTAAAAAAATATGGCAAACCAATCACATCTAAGAAAAAAAATATGGCAAACCAATCCCATATAAAACATTAAGATAAGACCTAAAGTAATACATCTTGAAAAAAGAACAAAAATGCATTATGCATGGAGGAGACACAAGGGACATAAATTGTACAACGGGCCAACACGAAATTATCCATGGACCATGGAACCTGAATGTGCCAAAAAGTAGATAAGAACCCCAAAGGTCGGTACACGAGACATCAGGTACATCGATCAGTAGTATCAAACACCACCAGCCACACAATCCCAAGAGTTCAATTATTATTGTTTTTAGATCAATTATTACGAAAGATATAGATTGAGTTCGAAAAGTATCGAGAGCTAAAAATGTTCAAGCTAGAATATTGACATTTCATACAATTTCTTCCGTTAAAGCTAAATAATTTCTTCTTGCTCTCGTATTTTTTTTTTTTTTTGAAAGAAACATATATTATATAAATACCGAGAGGTGATGTTTTAGTTCTATGGAAGCCCATTTTTGTTTGTTAATATATTAACTAATAAAAACTTAAAAAAAAAAGAAATAGGCTTTTCTTTTGAATATGGATTTGTAACTGATCAAGTAACATGTTTCCGTGCTATCGAATCCGAATCTAGATCTTATGTGCTATGTTCGAAGAGATATGATACATATTTTGTGGATATGCCAAAAGTATTAGTCCTAAACCTAAGAAATTTGATCCAAAGATCCATAGTTTATTGTTATAAAAGGGGGAATATTTGTGAAATAACAAGAATAAAGATTTTATTGAGGTAAAGAAACAAATTATTATGTTGCTATTAGCAAATGGAAAGAAGGTATGGAAAAGGTACATGAAACTAATGGGCGATTTTATTGCTTGCATTGTAAAACATATTTCATTTAATATTCTTTTAGATGGATTATAACAATGATTAACAATTTTATTAACAATGTCAATGTAAAATCTTAAGATAATATATAGATAACATCATAACACGCTTATATATCTCTAAAAATCCTAAGATAATAGATAACTTAAATGTCTCTAAGAATCTAAAACACGTACTGAAAAATGACATGTTTCAAATGTTTAAGGCCATAGAAGTAAGATCCGTTTAAAATGTGTTTCAACTAAATCCGTTCAAAACGTATTTCAACTTATTTTCTTTAGCATGATAAAACATGTTTTTGCTATTTTCTTAAATATCAACATAATCATTTCTATCTACTACAAATTTATCTTTTAAAAATGAGATAACCCATATGATTTAGTTAAATGTCTTAATTTTTAAAGATAATATGTATATCTCTTAAGTGCATGGCCAATCTGAATTAATAACTAGTATACTATTTCTTTTCTTCAAAAATGTTTATTGGTTAGACAAACCCAGCTGGACAGTTGTCTTATATATATTAAGACAATTAACTAACTTTTTACCCCCAAAAAAAAAGAAAAAAAGACAATTAATATGTCGCATGCACTGGACCATTGGTTTCCAAAAGAGGTGTTGACTTACCGCAAGACTACGATACCAAACAAACAAAAGAGTACATAATCACCAAAGATTATTGAAACGACAAAGACATGTAACCAATTTCAAGGACACAAAGGACGATGCTTTCTCGTTTCTATTCATATATTACATAATTTACATATATACTTATTATATATGAATGATAACATAAATAAGAACCAAGCTGCCCCTTTAGTGTAATCTCTATTCTAATTTCTCTCTAATGGCTTTGGTAAGCTTACTTGAAATCTCCATTGCTTTCTTTTGTTTTCTTATCTTTCAAATTTTCTTGATCACCAAGAAACCTCACCGCTCCTTTCTCACAAACTGGCCGTTCCTTGGTATGCTTCCGGGTTTGCTCGTCGAGATCCCTCGTGTTTACGACTATACAACCGAGGTTCTTGAGGACGCGAACTTAAACTATCTTTTCAAAGGCCCCTTTTGGGGGGGCCTCGACATGTTGTTCACCGTTGATCCTGCTAATATCCATCACATTATGAGCTCAAACTTCACGAATTACCCGAAAGGAACCAAATTCAAGAAGCTATTCGACGTTTTGGGAGATGGGATTTTCAACGCAGATTCAGAGTTGTGGAAGGATCTGCGGAAATCAGCTCAAAGTATGATGATGAATCCCGATTTTCAAAGGTTTTCATATGCTACAAGCTTGAGTAAGCTAGATAAAGGGCTTGTTCCACTTCTTGACCATGTTGCTGAAGAGAAACTCGTTGTGGACTTACAAGATGTGTTTCAAAGATTCACGTTCGATACTACCTTTGTTTTAGCGACCGGGTATGATCCAGGTTGTCTCTCGGTTGAAATGCCGGACATCGAGTTTGCAAGAGCTTTAGACGACGCCGAGGAAGCGATTTTCTACAGACATGTTAAGCCAGAAATGGTGTGGAAGATGCAAAGATTGATAGGTGTTGGAGACGAGTTGAAGCTGAAAAGAGCTCACGCGATTTTCGATCGTGTTTGCTCCAAGTGCATAGCTTCTAAGAGAGATGAGATAAGCCGTGGGATTGATAAAATCGGTTCTTCGTCTTCTAAGGATTTGCTGACGTCTTACATGAATGTGGAAACGACCAAGTACAGGTTGTTGAATCCAAGTGATGACAGATTCCTTAGAGACACGATCTTGACCTTCATGTTAGCGGGTAGAGACACGACAGGCTCAGCACTCACTTGGTTCTTCTGGCTGCTATGTGAAAACCAAGAAGCCATAGCCAAGATTCTTCAAGAAATCAACACAAACCTGTCTCCAAGAACCAAGACAGATGCTTTTTACTGTGATGATGATTCTGATTCATTCAATCCCCAGGAGTTGAAGAAATTGGTGTATTTACATGGCGCGATTTGCGAAGCCCTCAGGCTCTATCCACCTGTTCCCTTTCAACACAAGTCTCCTACTAAAACCGACGTTCTTCCAAGCGGACACAAAGTCGAAGCAAACTCGAAGATTTTGTTCTGTCTCTACTCATTAGGGAGAATGAAATCGGTTTGGGGAGAAGATGCGTTGGAATTCAAACCGGAGAGATGGATTTCTGAGAATGGAACGTCGGTACATGAGCCATCTTATAAGTTCTTGTCATTTAACGCCGGTCCAAGAACTTGTTTGGGGAAAGAAGTAGCTATGATGCAAATGAAGACAGTGGCTGTGAAAATCATACAAAACTATGAGATTAAAGTCGTTGAAGGGCACAAGATCGAGCCAGCTCCTTCTGTTATTCTCCACATGAAGCATGGTCTCAAAGTCACGGTTTCTAAGAGATGTTTGGTCTGAATGTTATAATTAGAAACTTATGGCAGTTGATGTAGATGATTTCCTTATCCTCACATGGAGTGAGGAAATCTCATGTCAGCTTGAAAGTCATATTAAAAAAAAAAAATTAATAGCATTTTTCTAAAGTTTAAGTATCATATAGATGTGGGTATGAAATCCGGATTCTTAATTTTATTTTATTTTCAAATGCAGGATAAATTCCAATAAAATTTATAGTATCTATAGAAAACCATTCGTTCTGAGGTAAAAAAAAAGAAAAAGTCTGTATAAAGCAACTATAGAACTATATTCGTTTTACTTTATTTTTTATTTTATCCATATAAAACTTAATTTTGTTTTTACTAAATAGAATAAATTCCAATAAACTTTATAGCATCTATAGAAAACCATATTCGTTGGGAGGTAAAAAAAAAAGTCTGGATAATAGCAACTATAGAAACCATATTCGTTTTACTTTATTTTATTTTTTGTTATCCATATAAAACTTAATTTTGTTTTTACTAAATAAATTATATATACTATACATAAGTAATCATGCTATTCTATTACATGTAAAGTTATATAATACTTACAAATTAACCTAAAAAAATAGTTTTATGGTTAATACAATCACTAGGAAAGAATCCGTGCGGATTTTCTTTCAAATATATAAATAATTACAGATCGTGTCGCTACTAATTAGCAAGTAAGACTGTATATCCTTCCTAGATAACAATAAACCTTGCAACTGCAACAAAAGATTAAGAAGATTTCAAGAGGTTAGACTTACACAGTGCCGGCTTAACTACAAGGGGCAACACGAAGACCGCCCCAGGGCCGGCTTAACTACAAGGGGCAACACGGAAACCGCCCCAGGGCCCATGTGCATAAGGGTTCCATAATTTTTTTTTTTTTTTTTTT